>APFE031147689.1:132555-195593 GCA_000404065.3 Pinus taeda | reverse complement strand
ATCAGATGGATGTTAAATCCGCCTTCTTGCATGGGGACTTGCATGAAGAAATCTATATGGAACAACCTATTGGGTTTATACAAACAGACTCCAGTCTTGTATGTCGGCTTAAGAAATCCCTTTGTGGTCTCAAGCAAGCTCCTCAGGCTTGGTATGCCAAAATGGATAGCTTTCTTTTAGAATCTGGCTTTTCTAGGTGTCATTCTGACAATACTGTCTACACCAAGAAAGTGGGCAAGTCTCTTATCATTCTTGTTCTTTCTGTTGATGATCTTATCCTCACTGGTAGTGATCCCAACCTTATCAACCATGTGAAGTCGAGCCTTAAAAAGAAGTTTGAAATGACAGAATTAGGACACCTGCATTATTTTCTTGGTCTTCAAGTCTGGCAATCCAAGGAAGGTATTCCCCTTTCCCAGTCCAAGTATGCTTGTGATCTGTTACACTGAAATTTGTCACCATGACTATCTGCAGTTAATATGGCTCCATCAATAGTCATATTATCCTCCTTGTCAAAGCCTCATACCTCTCCTCTTCATGTCAAACTTCAAAAAGAGAGAAAGTCACTTAAAAACATGTTTATCTCTGGGTACGCAGGTTCTCTCTACCTTGCCTGCGTGTACGCACTCCAAACACACTGTGCCTACGTACTTGTACGCTCTGTAAGCCAAAGGATGGGTGCGTACCCCTGTAAAGGTCAAAAGGCGCGAGTTTCATCTTTAAAAAGTTACTTGTGGTCACTTCTAGAGCCTTCTAGAAGAGTGTTTGACGTGTATTGAGCGCTCCAGATGGTTCATGCATCCCTATGATAGAGGAACTTATCCCATCAAGAGAGGAGCTACCCCATCCAAAAGAGGGAGTATCCCATTGATGTTGGAACTGAATAACTTCCTCTAGAACACTATAAATACAGGCATTGGGCCAAAGGAGGGAGGTTGAAAGCTGAACATTCCAAAGGGTAAATGCTGCTGGAATTAGGACTTCCATTGTTGACTTGTGAGGAGAGATTACTATCCTTTCTTGTTGCCATATTGGGAGTGGGTGAGCTTGTCAAAGTAGAGGAAATCTCTTGTTGGACCCTGGGAGGAGCTTGCACAACACCAAGGCTCAGGTTGTAATGGTTCCTTTGATTATTTAATACAAATAAGTCCATTCTTCTCAATGATTTGTTACTGAATTATTTCATGTATTCCTTGGTCAATATGATAGATATGCTTTATTTTATGATGAATATTCAGATGTTATGTAATCGTTTGCTTTGTTAGTGTATGCAGGTCTGAAAGTGAAGGAGGAGCTCATCTGGATCAGCAAGGCTGGACTGCTACAACAAGCGTGGGACCTAGGGTAAGATCGAAAACATTTGAATTCTCATAGAATGATGTGTATCTAGAGAAGGATAGCTCTTGTTTGGTTTGTTTGTCATTAGAGAGTCTTAGACTCCTAGGAAGGTTGGATTTGTCCGCAAATATAACTCATTCCGTGTGACAGTGCTATTCTAAATCCTTTACCCTTACTGTGCTATTATTATAGATATTAACTTAATTATGTGGGCCTAATATTCTCATTAATAATTCAAAATTCATAACAAGTGCACGTAATCATAAATTGTAAAGAGATGCATAAAATTAATAGAAGCATAGGCACACAATATTTTAGAATCAACTTATCTTTTATTAATTCTCTATCAAAGTACGATCCCAACTCTGCCCTGTGCACTCAACTGCAGGGGTCCACGCACACAGCTACGGACCCTACTAGGCCTTGCGCACTCAGCTTTGGAGCCTCTACTTATCACTATGACCCAATACCTTCAGATCTACTTCTAGCTTCTACTCATGACTTTGCATCCCTCTATTACTTGTCAAAAACTTAGACTTACTTTACACTTAGAGCCTCACTCTATTTATACAATCCCATGGTCCACGGACCATGGGTAGGCTGACACACTTTACATTAAATTACATTATCTTAGGGTGGACAACCCTAGACTCTTGCACTCCACACCCACATTTTGCAAGGTCTTTACATTATATTTGACCAAAATTTGGACTTCAATCCCCAAAAACTTGCTATGGGGGGATCTGCTACCAAACACGGATTGCCTTCTTTCACAAGGTTGGTGGCAAACAAAATATGGTTTACCGCCTTTACTATTTTCTTTGACACCCCGGCTGCTCTTGCGACTACTAATTTGACTTGTTTGATCCTCGCATCCCAATCCATGAAAAGAATGTCCTTGTGTGTCTCCTTGATCTCAGGCACATTAGCTTTCCTCCCCTCTTCTGTTTCTTTCCATTCGATGAACTTTGAGATTCTTGTGTTTAGATCAGTAAACTCAGTTTACTGGTCACTCACTTTATCTGTTAGCTAGTCACTAGTGATCAGATAAAGGGCAATATGTGACATCTTTTGGAAAAAAAATTCTTGCTGTTTTAATAAGAGAGAATTGAGCTCTAGCTCCTCTTTGATGAATTCCTCAATAGTAGGAAAATCCTTATATCCTTCCATGGCTTTTTGCAAGTCTTGGAGTTGCATGTTTTTGGCCGATACGTCTGTTTCATGGCTTATCTTTAGCACCTCCATGCTCTGTTGCAATTGGGCCAACTACTTAGCGGCCTGCCTGTTCACACTTTCCTTCTCTGTTTCGAGCTGCTACTCAAGCTGTGCAATCTTCTCTTCCTTTTCCTTCAACAAAACATATATTTTGGTAGCTTTTTCTATGGTGGTAGTTGCATACTCTCCTGTAAACCATGAAAATCTAGTCAAGTTTTTAGCTGGGTTGGAAGGGATGTCGTTCCAAACTATGTCCAATGACTCATTCCCAGATGGGAGTTCAAGTGTTTATATGCTTATCCTTTTCCTCTATCTTCTTACTACAACCTTGTGCAACACACTATAGAACACATAAATAGGAGAGATCTCAGTCACCTTCAATAAAACTTCCGATGTGGGTAAAGCAAGGATGATTTGAGTCTGTTGAGACATTGTTGCTTGCTCATCCATTGGTTTAGACTCTGTATTATTCTAAACATGTAGAGTAGTTTGATACTCCATAGTTTCCTAGGTATATGTTGTTTGTGGAGTGTCTCATAATTTCTTATTGAATTATCCCACTCCTACTCCAAACTATTTCTTTTTATCTCTAAACCAATATGTTTAAGTGGGGTGCTCATACCCTTCTTTTTGGCTGACTTCCTACTGGATTTTGCTATATTCGTGGTGTCCTGGACCTTCCCTGTATCCAATTATTTCCTTGTATCTACTTGAGATTCTATGCGAGAATCAGGTCCCTCGTTGTTGACAATCACACTGGGCATAGGCTTGTCATCAATTTTTAACAAGCATAGTGGGATTACCTCGAGCCTTCTGTTTCTGAACTCTTCAAATCTCTCAAAATCTTTAGGACTTAGATTGGTCTTTGGCCATTCGAGTGGTTGTTCAAAGGATTGAGCTGACTGTAAAAGGTCTTCAAAATCATTAGCCTCATCGTTATAAGTCTTGATCTTTACTGCAATAGTGATGTTATGTGCTATCTTGTCTAGATCAAATTTCCTTTTGGGAAAAGTATGGAGCTTGAGGCTTTCCAAGCTCACTAAATCCTTTATTTCATAATTAAAATTCTTTTAATGAACGGAACCGCACCTAATAGGAAAAGATGGCCATAATAACTTCTTGTTTTCTTTTAGAACTTTGGTCAAGCCTTTTCCCATGGTTTAGTGGGCTATTTCTCTTGCTAACAATTTATCAGAGACATACAAAGGGAGGACATGTGGGTCTATTGTACTACCAAAAACCCTAATGTAGGTGAACCATTCTTCAACAAAATGTTTGCCGACGGCCAGAAGGTCTATAGTGGCTTCTTGGGAAAACCTGGGGCTTTCTTATTGAAAATTAATTGATGCAATGGAGAAATAACAACATGGCATATTTGATAGAAATTGGGTATATAATGGGATTCCCAAATTTGTTTATGGTTGAGATGGATAGGGTAGGGGTCTTGCAAGGTCCATTTCCAACCCATGATTGGAAATTTAGTGCATAAACAGATGGCATCCATAATGTAGGCACTAAAATATAATGGAGGAAGGTTCTCGGAGAGGAGGATCTCTTTTGACGATATTTGGTGATGAAAATGGCTAGGTTTTTAGATAGGATGGTGGCCCAATTCATGATGTGGGAATTAACGCTGGCATCAATCAAAGAAATCTATTCTATGGAAAACTTAGCATTATTAGGTAACCCATATGGTCTACATAACATAGCAGTTGCATAGTTGTAGGGGGTTACCAAAGAGGCTGCATGATACATACCCATTTTATCAAATTTGAACTCGTTCTCTAGTACCCTCTAGCCTTGGATCATCTTGAAGGGTTCTTCGTTCTTCTTTGCAAAGTTGGCCACATATGTTTTATCATATATATCCTATGGGTCATGTATATGGTACATTTGCTTTAGGTCTTCCAGTTTGAATGACCCCATGAGTTCCATTCTCAAGTTTCCGAATTGCCTATCTTCAATGGTGAGGTTTTCCACCACCCACCTAATCATATCAGCGTATGGGAGGATTTTTTCTCTCGTTCCTATTGTATGAAGGAAAGAATAGGTAGCATCCTTGAATTGGGGTCTTGAAGGTATTATTGAGTCAGCCATCACTTTTGTGACAATAATCTTGGGATGCTCATCATCAAGCCTATTGTATAGAACCTACCAAGATGTTGCTCCCCCATCGATGTTGCAAACCGTATTAGAGAATATAGGAGACATTTCTGATAACTTAGACTCTGTAATGCTCTTCTTTTTCTATTTCTCCATAACCTTTCGCAATGACATGTCTTTTGTAGCTTGCCTGAAATGGACGAGATATATCAACACAGACAATATTTGGCAATTAAGGTTGAAAGATTTGTGAAATGACTTTGAATTGTGGGAGGATTTCAAATCAGATACTCAGTGTTAACTAGCCATAACTTGGAAAATCATTACTTCTCCTCGGGCTGCTAAAAATTAATTACCGTGTCAAATTGTTCATTATTACTTAAAACACAGTTTTTAAAATGATGTTATATAGAGTTACTCACTTATAATGCGAAATGTGATTCCGAATATTGCAATATTGCATTTCGCAAATCATTAACGAATGACATAGTGGCAGGTCTTGTTTACTTGCGACTCCTATGAAATGCAATTGCAATTTCTTAACGGGTTTTGATCGATATGTCACAGTGAGAGGTTTGATTTCATATCGTAATTTCTTTAAGGTGTTTATGATCATCACATGGGAAAATGCGATTTGCGATGAGGATCCTAAACTTGGGTTGTTCTAAGATTTTTCAAGGCAATTTCTTAGAGTTAGGATTTATTTTTTTAAAGAATAAAAAATTAAAAAGGGTCCCCATTTATATGTCTAACATTAGCTATTACTATATATAAATTGGGGGGTTGTTTCATAGTACAACATGTCCATGCATGCTAGCAGCAGATCAAAACTGGAGATGAAAACTTATACTATGAAAGTTTTTAACTTGCGAGCCGAATGACCCTTCCTAATTTCAAAACACTGTGATCAAGCTAAAACTTTTGTGGTGTTTGACTGAGTTGGAAAAAGGTGAACCATGTCTATCCATGGGCTAAGTGGGAAAGTCGAAGTAACTTGCACAATGATTCAATACTCCCAGAAAGACCAAGGCCTTGTGCTGTCAATGAACCAAAACAAAGAAGCTGGAATTCTACCAATGTGTCACCAACTATTGTAGCGGCTACAACACCCTCCAAAATTTTGGCTTGCATCCAATTTCAGAGCCTTCCTTGGATTTTTACTTGATGTTTTCAAGCACCCAGGCTCACCCCATGGGATCGTGTGAGTCTTTGCACCCTCCTTTCTTGACTGTTCAACAGATAACTTTTTGCATGTTGTTCTTAATGCCACGCTTGTAGCCATGTTTTGGTCATGCACAATGTCCGCACTTCATGTGTACATGTTGTATTTGCTATGTGAACATCCATTGCACTCACACACGAAGTTGTATGCACTGTCGTGCAAGAATCGTCACGGTCATTCAATGATGAGTGTGTGTTTGCAAGGGTCACGTATGCAAAAATTCACTTTCTCATACACTTAGTCAGTTTGTTGAAGTTATGATGATCGGATCACCCTTTAACAGTTGGACCTCCACCCTTTAATTGAATCAACCGACTGTCATCTAGAAAAGTACAAAAGTGTCCAACCAACCATCTCAATATGTGTTGCCCACAAGCTAAACAAAGTCAACCATAGGGTTTGACCTGGTAGTGACCCCAGGACACACTCCCCTAAAAAATTGTGCATAAGCTACAGAACTTGCACACTCCATTGACTGTGGAAATTGCGCAGATAGACCTGATAGTCACAAAGTGCTGGTCCCTATCTCCCTCAAAAAATTGCGTAGTTTTCTAGGCATCCACCCAATCAGTCGAGCAATTTCTCACCGAGAAAACTATGCAAAATTCATGCTTAACTTCCCAACATCCTGCTCAACTCAGAAACTATGCAGAGATGTTCAGCAGGTTAGCCTCCTCAAAATTGCACAAGTTTTGCTATCAAGCCTCTTGTAGCACAAAAATAGCTCCCTCTAGGAATTGGGCATTTTTTGTTTCCAAGCCTCTTAGCTACCCACACTACTTCCCTCCATAATTTGTCTAGATCTTCCCTCCAGCCGAGCCAGATCCTGTGGAGAGTCCCTGCTGATCTAGATTGTACATCTCAAACTCCTAGTGACTTGAGCACAATATTCAACAACAGTGCTCAAAGCCCACATCCCAGCTTGAAACTTGCCTTGCACAGTTTCATAGCTTTGTCCTCTCTCCGGGTCACCTGCATTCAAAAGCGAATGACCATGCATCATGGTAGACTAGGAGGTTTATGGATTTGATGTTGTCTCATCATGAGTGACTGTAGATACAGGTACATGAATAAGACATGACACGACGACAAATGGGATGATTAAGGAGGGTACATGCAAAGGGATGCGTTCACGAACGGACAAACGAATGACGCATGCTAGGATATTTTCTTGTGAATGAATGATGCATGCAAGGAGAATACCTCACGAATGAATGAAAATGTCAAGCATGTCAAAGTACAAGTAAAGGAGCAATGTGCACATGTAACATCAAGCGAACACCAATGACCATTGAAGAATCTGCACACCTTTCCATGCAGAGGTGAAGCTTTGATACACCAAGAGGACATCCATCACTTAGCAACACTGTAGCTCAACATGCGCATCACCAACGACATGAGCATACTAGCACTGTCATTTCGAGCTGTGTCATGAGTCATGTCAGCCACATCACTAATGCGGGCCATACTATTGTAAATAATGTAATGTAATGTTGGGATAGGGTCCCCAAGGTCTGTTTTTGGGTTAGTTTAACCCAATTTTGTGAAAGTTTTGTAAAAAATGTAAAGTCTCCATGAAATGTGGATGTAGAGTGCACAACTAGATAGGAGTCAAAGGGGATTTAGCCCCTTGTTTAGGTAAGTGATAGGTCAGTTTTTGAGACTTACCCATGGTTTGCGGAGCATGGTATTATATTGAAAAAAGCTATATATTTGAGTCATAGTGACTATAGAAGAGGCAGTAAGTAAGTAACTAAAATGAGTCAAGATAGAGACTATTTTGGGCAAGTTATAAGGCAGGAAGGCTCTTATTATTGTACTTAAGTGAAAGGGGATGTCTCCTACAACTAAGTGCATAGGAGGCCTTGATAAGTCCATAGCTGAGTGTGCAGGGCGGAGAAGTCTAGAAATTGAATGCTGGAACTGAATAAAGACCAATTTTGAAGAAATATCTTGCATCTGAGTATTATTGTTATGTTTTATTGCTCAATAATATATTTATTTATTTATTTTTATTTTTTATTTATTTATTTATTTTTCTGTGGAATAATGGATAAATGTTGCACTAACCAATCATATTTATGCATGAATTAAGTAATTATCTATTTTTGCAAAGATAAGGGTTAATTCTGTTATGATTTCTGATGAATTCAGTAGATTTGCACAAAGGCATATGTAGGGTTATTAATTAGTGTGTAAAAGTGGATAGCTTCCCTCTTTAGGGTTTGTAAAGACTGATCACAAACCTTCGTGAAGGTCTAGAGGCCATTTTCCCAGAATTGTAGTAGAGAACCATAGAAGGATATAGATATGCATGAAGGTAGATACAAGCTACAAGGGCTTAAGACCACTTATCACACTATCTCTAGATGTAGAGACCTAGTTCTAGCATCCCCCAACACTGCTTTGGGTGAGACTGCAACTTGCGCTATGTAGGTTGTTTTTGAAGGGGCCAATAGTTAGGGTTTTGTTGGTTGGTGCGAACAACTTTGAACTTGGGTCAAGCCCCCTTAATCCAACTAATTGTTCCATTGTTGGGACTGGGATCTATCTAAGAGATGTGAGATAAATAGTTCCCTACGAAGAAAGAGATTGACAAGTGGATTGATAGAAACAAGCACATGTTCATGGCTCAAGAGAAAAAGAGCCCTAAATTATTGAAGGAGCAATGGTTGCAAAGATTTTTGTACATAGACAAGACCAACACATTCTTTTGTTTCTTCCCTGAATAACTGCATAAGTGGTTGTCTAAATTGGTTGATAGTCAAGGAACATGGAGGCTTGATGGTCCTATAGTGTGGAATCTTGAACTGGTGTGACATCTGGAAGCATCAGAAAGAAATATCGCGGAGGTTGTGGATCACTGGATTGGTTGCACATTTGGAAGCTTTGTGACTTATTTCACGATTGACAAAAATACCATCTACGATGAAGCAGAACAAAGGCCATTTAAAGGACTATGAGGTAAGTATCTGAAATCATTAAAGATTACAATTAAAATGTTTTTATGTGAAAATAGGGTTATGCCATTACATTGATGTTTGGGGCTATGCGAAGAGGGAGATTCTTTAGGAGGAGATTTCTTTGTTCCACTGCATCTCCACTTCCACCATCCAACATGGAAAAACCAATGAAGATGACAAACAATTTTTCTTTGTCACAGGAGCTGCTTAGACAACACATCAAATTATGGATGATAATATTAAGAAAGCGTAGATGGTTATAGCCTTACAGGATCATGCCTTAACATGGTACATCAAGTATTGGCAGATACCCAACAATATTTGAATAGGGAGTTTAGTAAACCTAAGTTAGAGGCACAGTAAGTAATTTAATTTAAGGAAATTCGATAGAAGGTAGATGAGACACCTTGGGACATTAATCAAAGGTTGAAATTCCTAATTAGGTAGGCCAATATGATAATCATGGATTCCAAGCATCACAACTGGTATATATCATCGCTTTTTCTACACTTGAGAATACCTTTGTCACAACAAAATGTAGCAATGCAAGATGAAGCCTTGGAGATTGCATTGAGGTTGGATGCCTTGCCTATACAGGATATGAACCTTGGAGTGCAATAAATTCAATCGTAGCCAGAAAGCATGCACTTGGAGTTGCAGAGGCTGAAGAAAGGAAAAGAAGCTCAGTTGTAGGTGTTCACTGAGGTTTGGTGTCTAAAGCGTAAGAGCCATGGACATGATAAGTACCATTGCCTGATTTATAAGAACTATATTATTGGGAGAGGGCCTGTTCCCCTAAAACAAAAGAATAACATTGGGCCAAGTATGAGAGATGTGCTATGGTGCACCATCTATCAGGTTATAGGATAACATGTGATGACAACTACCATTTACTACATAAGTTTGTATAGACCCCTCAACAATTGTTTTGCAATTTCTGTAAATCTATGGGACATGATGAACACCACTGTAGAAGTTATAAGTTGATGATGGATAGAACCCCTACCTACTAAATGCAGGTAGAAAACCAGCCTCAGCATAAGGGTGCAGGAGCAGCATGTGGAGGATTCCAAGGCCGAGGATGAGGAAGAGGTGGCGAACTAGGTCGAGGGCATAGGAAAGTCATCTGATATAACTATGGTGAAGTAGGACACTTCGTGCGAGATTGTACAAACCCCACACATCCATTGTGATAATATTGTTGAAAGCTTGATCCTGTCATAGAGGAATGTCCAGTCCTTATGGCAAAGATGTAGGAAAAGGAGGTGAAACCCCAGTAGCTTACACAGAACATTAAGATGATAAGGGTTGAGCCCTATGAAGAAGATCACAGTGTAAATATAGTGACAATGAGTGGTATGGCGACTGGTGTAGATAAAGGTAAGCTGCCTAAGGATGAAGGGTGGGTTCACAAGGCTGCTGAGAAGGAAGTAGATTTTGATCTTAATCATGCTGAAGAGACTTTCATGGAAGCAAAGAAGAACTTCACTAAGGCCTCAACCTCAGGAAGTCAAGAGAAATTGACAGACACTAGTGAGATGCAAGAGGTAGACCCTTTGGTACTAGCTAATTTTCTGAAGACCTCTATGAAGTTATTGTGTGATCAGAAAGTAGTAGAAGGGTTGCAAGAGTTAATAGAAAAGTGCAATAATAAATAAAATACTCCTATGGAGCAATGAATAGTGAGAAAGATTGATAAGCATAAGAAGAAACGAGGCATGCAATGAAGCTGACCGTATAGATAGGGAAATATGAAATGAACTAGGTAATCTTGGATTTGGGGTTTGATGTGAATGTCATACTAAGAAGACACGAGAAAGGATGGGGAGACCTATGCTGCAGTTTTCTCCTATTCAGTTATGAATGGCAAATCAATAGAAGATTATCCCCATGGGGCCCTTATATGGTGTAACAGTGGACATAGAGGGCGCAAGCATGCTGAGGTCATTCAAATCATGGATGATAGTAACTCATACACTACACTACTATGAATTGACTGGGCTATTGATATCAATGGGGTAATAAACTTGAAGAAGAATAAGATGTCCTTTGAGAAGAAGTTGCTCAAGGTTGTAGTGCCATTAGATCCTGCAGAAGGAGCACATTACACTAAACCTGTTCACGACTATATATAAAGTTACAAGGACCTAGACTAGATATACATGATAACAGAGGGAGATGAAGATTGGATCAATCCTACAACTAATGGAAGAATTACGTGGGACAAGGATAGCTCCTGTACCTCAGATTTAGATGAAGAGCTTGAACACTAGTAGAATCGGTTACATGAAGTATCTACGCTTTGTTGCAAGATGATGACCAAGTCGTTATGGTGTTTCTCGACTAAGGTAAGAAATCTTCCACATTATGATGGTTTGACTAATGTGGTGCTTTTTTCAGATGAATTTGAAAGGGAAGCACTAGAAGAACATCACTTCCAGGCAATAGAGTTGGTGCTACATGCTACGCCTGCCCGTTGGTGGGGTATGCACAAGGAAAAATTTGCGGGATGGAAGGAATACCAAAGGATGAATAAGTTGAGGATTGGATATGCTAATACGTGGATGATAGAAAAATACAGTGGAAAGGATGACCCACTTGATAATTTTGTGCGATGGACTAAGGTCCGAGGAACAGAACCACAACTAGAATGGGTGCACATTTTTTGTCATACCTTAGATACAATTCCAATGAACTGGTATCTCGAGACAGAGCTTCGCCATGGAACAACTGAATGGGAAATCTTAAGGGAGAGTTTTCTATTAACTTCCAGCTCTGAGGATGGGTTTGAGAGAATTGATGAGGCACTCTAGGGGATAAAAGCCACTATATTTAGAAGACCCATGGAACCGGTAGAATGGATGCAGTCGGATTGGAGTACACAGTTGCGCCCTGTGCTAGAGTGTTATAATGTGACAATTGAAGAAGAAGAAGAAGATCCACAAAATATTACCATTCTAGAGATTGAAGGACCGCACGAATTCGAAGGATCGAAGGTGGAAAACTCAGATATATCAAATCCTTTGAAAACTCGACAAGTAAACATTGGATCAGAATAGAACCTATGCTCATGAATATAGGTGAGTATTGGGACGAAGATATGGTAGATAAGGTAGCTGAGCTCCTGCGAGAGTAACATGATTTATTCCCAACAAAGTTTTCAGAGTTGAAGCGGATCATCAACGATTTAGGTATTATGGAGGTCATGCTCAAGTTGGATGTGAAGCTTGTTAAGCAGAGATCTTATCTATTAAATCCAAAATATAAAGAGAAGGTGTGCCAAGAATGGGATAAGATGTTGGATGCTGGTATTATTGAGCCAGTACAGAAATCCGATTGGGTGAGCCCGATGGTCGTCCAAGAGCAGAAATAGAAAGGTGAAATCTGTATTTGCATAGATCAGAAAAAGTTGAATGATGTATGCATGCACAATTTGTTTCCAACACTATTTACTGACAAAGTATTAGAGAATGTTGGCGAATAAGAGGTGTATTCGTTTACTGATGGCTTTTCAATATATCATCAAATAAAGATCTTCCTAGAAGATCAAATAAGGACAACCTTCATGATGGAGTGGGGTTTCTTTCAATATACCGTAATGCCCTTTGGATTGAGGAATGTGCTTGCAATTTTCTCTCCAGTAATAATCACGGCATTCAAAGAGTTTATTCATAAATTCATGGAGTTGTATTTTCATGATTGGACTATGTTTGGGTTAGTGAAATGCCATGTTGTGAATCTATGCCTTATGCTGGATACCTATCGAAGGTATTAGATCGTACTGAACTTGAAGAAGTGCATATTCTATGTGCCCTTTGGATTTTTCTTGGCCATGTTATATGTAAGTAGGGATTGATGGTGGACCCCATCAAGACCACTGTAATTGTGAATTTGGAAGCTCCTAGGAATGTGAAACAATTCCGTGTGACATTAGGGCACACTGGGTATTATAGGAAGTTTATCAAGGCATATTCTTAGATAACCGCATTAGTGGAGAAATTATTAAAGAAATATGCAATGTTTTTCTGGGATGAATATTTTCAGTGTAGTTTGGTTGTCTTGAAGGAAAAGATGGTGATAATGCCTATTTTGGTGTTTCCAGACTGGAAGAAAGAGTTCCATGTGCATGTATATGCCTCTTGCATTATGCTTGGAGTGGAATTAACACAGGAAGGTGAACGAGAGATTGATCATCTGATAGCCCTCGTGAGCAGAAACTTAACAAAAACTGGGAAGAATTACTTCACTACAAAGTACAAAGGGCTGGCGATCATCTACGCGCTGCAAAATTTTAGACCTTATTTGTTGGCTGGACACTTTAAAATGTATACAGATCACTCCACACTAAAGTAATTGGTCAATAAGCCTGTGTTGGGGGGGGAAGGTATGTTGATGGTTATTGTTGTTTCAAGACTACCACTTTGAAGTTATTGTGAAGCCTGGATGGTTGAATGCAGGACCAGACATCTTTCAAGGATCGAAACAGGTGATGAACCAAATAATTTGGAGGAAGGACTGCTAGATGCATAACTCTTTGCAGTGCACGTCACAGATGATCATTTTATGATATCATTCAATTTTTAACAACAAGAACAGCTCTAGAAGGCTATTCTATGCAGAAAAAGGAGGAGTTAGTAGTCCGCATTGTGGATTTTTCGATGATTGTAGGTCACTTGTATAAGATGGGAACAAATGAGATACTGCGAAGGTATGTTCCAGAGTTTGAACGTGCTAGTATCCTCACAGAAGCACATGAAGGAGTGGCAAGAGGTCACTATGTAGGAAAAGTAACTACACAGAAGGTTTTGTGCCTTGGGTTGTGGTGGCCGACATTACACAAGGATTCTAAGGCATATTGTACGGCGTGCAATGCTTGCCAAAGGATGGGGAGGCCTTCACTAAGGGATGAGTTGCCTTTAAATCCTCAAGTTTCATTGCAGGTATTTGATAAATGGGCCATTGATTTAAAAGGTCCAATACAACTACTAGGAAAGAAGATAAGCGTGTGGTATATCATTACTGCAACAAAGTATTTAACCATATGGGTGGAAGTGTAGCTAGTGAAGGATTGTATAGTTGCCACTGTCATGAAGTTTTTGTTTGAATATGTCTTAATGTGATTTAGATGCCCTTAGATATTAATGAGTGATAGGGGTACACATTTCTTGAATGGAATGATCAACACGATCCATGAAGAATTCCACGTGTATCATCAAAAGAGCATGCTCTATCACCCATAGGCAAATGGAACAGTGCAAACATTTAATACAATTTTGGAGAATGCATTGACGAAGGTCTACAATGTGTAGAGGAATGGCTGGGACATGCATGTACCTGTTGTTTTATGGGCATATAGGAGGACCTGCAAAAAGTGTCAGGCCAAACACATTCAATTTGGTCTATGGAATTAAAGGATTAATGCCTATGGAGTATATCATGCCAAGTTTACATATTGCAACTTTGACAGAGATGACAGATCACAAGACCTTGGAGGAATGGCTCATGTAGATCATGGAGTTAGAAGAGGACCGATTCCTTACATGATTTCACTAGCAAGTGCAAAAGGACCGTAAGAAAGCATGGCACGATAGGAATATTGAGATGTGCATGTTTAAGATATATGATTTAGTGCTGCTATATGATAGTAAGTTCACAAAATTTCCAAGAAAGTTTGAAATGCACTGGTTGGGGCCATATATTATTAAGGAGATCATAGATAGCGATGCAGTTCAGCTTGTGAAGTTGAATGGGGAACCATTCCTTGGGAAAGTGAATGGAAGTAGGCTAAAGCTATACATAAGGGATCCTGCCCCTGCGCAATGTCTATGTGGAAGAAGGATAGTCTTAGTAATCCAGGAAATTGCAAGAGATTGTGGGACTATAAAGTACACTGCCTGAAGAAGAGAAACACATGGTAGGTAGGTTTGTGACAAAAGATAGGGTTGCGACAGGTGAAGCTGCACTTGATCGGCTTCACTATGGATGATGGTGCCAAGCAGATGGGTCCAAAAGTAGTCATTGGAGTTATTATTCATGATTTTATGGAAAAAAATCTATTAATAGGAGTGGGTAGGCGCCATTTATGGCGAAAATATTTGAAAATATGCCACCAAAGATGCATTTATGATCAGAAATTGGAGGGAATAGTATTATTTCAATTCAAAACCTCCTGTAAATTGGATAGGTTGGTCCATCAAAGAACTCTTTACCATATGAGAATTTTCTATGAGCAGTGCTTTCTTGAGTTTATGAGTCATCAGGTTTGGGAGGTTTTAGCTTCTAGCCCAATATTTGCAACCTTACCTGAGTGGAACTAGAAGATCATTCTTGCCAAGATCTTTGCTCCGTTCAGTTCAGAAGCTACTATTTCTCAAGCGGAAGGAACTGAGGTTGTGTCTATGGAAGCTATGCTCACTGTACCTATGGCAGGAAGTTCACCTAGGCTGAAGCTGTTAGCCGTGAAAGAGAAGAAGAAGAAACCCATGCCAGTGAGATAGTTACCGAGGAAGAATACAGAGGTTCGATATAAAGAGAATAAGGGTAAGAAGTCGAGGAAAGTTGTGGATCTAGAAGAAGAAGAATTCCAAGGCATGGAGGAATTGGATGCTAAGGAGGTCGAGCCCATCACACAACTTCCAGAGTATGTCCCTTCGTGGTAAGGGAAGGCCAAAGTTACAAAAGACCCTGATTCTGGGAAGTTTATAGTCTTAACACCCATGTAGCTGGAACAGGTAGAATTTGAAGGCACAACCTTAGTGCACATTCTAGTGCTGAAGATGGAGGATTGGAATCTCATAAACGATGAGATATTCCCACATTTGGCTATTAGAAAGTACATGAAGAAGATCTATTATGAAGAGACAGGAGTTACACGGTTGGAGCCCATGAAATGGGTCAGAGGCATTGAGCACAATGGGTTGTTGGACATGCTATGCATGCCGCATTTTTACAGATCAGTAATCAACATGGTGTGTGTGTGTCAGCTCCTTGTACTAGTACATGGTGGGTGCCTATGACTTGGGAAGCCCATCCCAATCATAGATATGTTAATTCATTGGATAAAAAAGATGCCATACAAGTGAGTGGATCCTACCAAGGAGTTTGAGGGAAAAGTGGCGAAAATGAGTTAGCAGATAAGATAAAGGAAAATTTTGGTTTCATAAAGAATTCATGTTGATACTCTATCCACTCTATTTAGGACCAGGCAGTGTAGTTCGCCACTCAAATACTTGCAGGGAAAATCATGAATAAATGCCGTGCAGATGAGGTTCCAACGTCTGTAGTCTCTTTGGTCACCTAGTGCTCGAAGGGAGTACAATACATCTCACTGAAGTAATTGTGCAAGGAGCTCCTCATGAGTTGTCATGAAGCTCAGGAGGATAGTAAGCCCTTCCATTATGTGTGACTTTTAATGTCAACTATATTAGTAGCATGGAGATTATTGGAGGATAGTCAGTTTCCCCGGTAGCCAGAAGACCTACTCGAGGCAGTGAAGTTCACTTCTTTGTGGGAGAAAAAGGATTTGGAGAGGATTAAAGAATCAATTTTTTTTTTGGATATTGATAGAAATGGATCTTAGGACAATCATCAGTTAGTGGCCATGGCTGTCCCTAAATTTGTACAAGAAAATAAAGGCCTCCATGGAGTTCAAGGCTGATTTCCACAATGTATCTATTAGGGCATGGATGGACCCTAAGCTTACATGGCACAAGATTCCATACTTAGTCTCAATGAAGAATGTACAAAATATCATGGGTAGTTGGCCAAGAATGTAGCACAAACCCACTAACCTTGAGGCAGGTACTAGGAAGGGTGTTGAGGGATCTATTGCACAATCAATCATTGCATAGAAGTGTAAAGAAGCAGTGAAAAAGGTAGCACAGACCCTAGTTGAACAAAAGAGGAAAGAAGATACTGACAAGGAAACTTTGAAAAAATAACACGTTGTGAAGGAATGCACTGAGAAAGAGTGCGCTGCAAAAGAGCATGCTGGGAAAGAAAAAATGGATATAGAAGAAGTTGAAGAATTAGCTTTGCAGGATACATATGAGTAGGAACTATCAGGACAGGAAGGAGGCTATGGAGAAGGGAAGAGCACTCCCTTCACATTGAAGAAGCGCAAAAAGGAGATGACTGTTGGGCCACGTAAGAAGCATAAATTAGAGAAGCAGACATGCATCGACCAGATGGTCCTCACAGAAGGGGATCTCGATGACATTGGTGAAAAGGTTAGAGATTCAATAAAAAAATTGTGGGAGCAGTTTGAACAACAATATATGCAGACGTTGGGCAATGTTGAGAAGGATCTGCGCAAGTTGTAGATCTAGACCGATAGGATTCAACCGAGCGTTGGGAAAGTGAGAGGGGTGGAAGTGAGCCTAGTGCAAGGAAGCAGGACATTAGCAAAGATGGAACAAACTCTAGACCTCAGAGTCATAGCTTTACTAGAAGGATTGATCCGCACGAAGTCCGAGGAGGACCACAATGTGCTAGGTATAGTGAAGGACATGGGAGTCAACTTGGCCATGCTTCCACTTCAAACCATCCATGCATTGCACCAGGGGGTTTTAGATGAGTTAGGGATCAGAGAGAAGTGCACCCTTGCAGTCATCAGTGCGTTCAAGGCGAATAATGAAAAAATGTTTACGGATGAAGCTCAGGCTCTAAAGGAAAAGGAGGAACTACAAGTGAGACGTCAGAGCTTGGAGACAACAATTGAGTAGGCATGCAAGACAGTTCATGAGTTGAACATCCCAAAAGATGTCATAGCTACAACAAAAGTAAAAAATTGGTTATTGTAGTCCACGCATCAAAGGATCAGATCGTTAGATTTACCTTCAATTTTCAAATGAAGATCTCAGAACTATAGCTAATGTTGTATCCAACTACTTCGCTAGAGGTTCGGGAGCAATGCAAAGCAATGTTCAGAGAAAGTATGGGCACATTGGATACCGCAGTCACAAGCTCCGCAATGATGTTTGATCAAGCTATGGAATTGTGGATGAACTTACAATAGGACCCCAAATTGTAGAGGCTAAACACAGATGTTAGGGAGACACAATACAAGTATGATGAAGTCTAACTGACTGCTTGCACTTTGGCTCAAGGACAACGCCTTGCGAAATTCCAGGGAGGCAAGTAGCTGCAATCACAAATGAAAGAACTACAGAGGGAAGAGGCCCTTCTAGAGGCCAAATTACAAAAATGGATAGAGGAAGCATTCCATCTTACTCTATCACTTCAGGAAAAATTAAAGTTACTTCATAAAACATAGAGAAAAATGCGCCTAGTAGTGGAAGGTCCGATGTCAAATAAATTGGTTGAAGAAGTAGAGTAGGTCATGGTGCAGAGCATTGCTAACATAGCAACATTACAAGTTGAGCTAGGTGACCTTCGCAACAAGATGAAGGCACTAGCTGAATGACTTGAGGGTGAGTCACCATATTTGTGTTGGGGGCCTATTGGGATAGGGTCCCCAGGGTCAGTTTTGGGGTTAGTTTAACTCAATTTTGTAAAAGTTTTGTAAAAATTGTAAAGTATCCACAAAATGTTGATGCTGAGCATGTAACTAGATAGGAGTCAAAGGGGATTTAGCCCCTTGTTTGGGTAATTGATAGGTCAGTTGTTGAAACTCACCCATGGTCTATGAACCATGGTATTTTATTGAAAAAGGCTATATATTTGAGTCATAGCAAGTCTAGAAGAGGCAACAAGTGAGTAACTAAGATGAGTCAAGATAGAGGCTCTTTTGGGAAAGTGCTAAGGCAGGAAGGATATACTTTCTATAATTAGGAGGAAGGGGGAGGATCATACAACTGAATGCACAGACAACTGCAGTTGAGTGTGTGGACCCCTACAACTGAGTGCATAGGGTGGAGAAGTCTATAAATTTAATTTTGGAACTAAATAAAGACTAATTTTGAAGAAATATCTTGCATCTGAGTATTATTGTTAATTCTATTATGTTATGTTCTGTTGCTCAATAATATGTTTTTTGTGGAATAATGTATAAATGTTGCATGAATCTATTGAATCTACCATATTTATGTGTGAATTAAGTAATTATATATTTTCATGAATATAAGGGTTAATTCTATTATGATTTCTGATTAATTGGGTAGATTTGCATGAAGGCAAATCTAGGGTTATTAATTAGTGTGCAAAAGTAGACAGTTTGCCTATTTAGAGTCTGTAAAGACTCATCGTAGACCTTCGCGAAGGTCTAGAGGCCATTCTCCTAGAATTGCAGTAGCGAGCCATAGAAGGATATAGATTTGTGCGAATGAATATCCAAGCTACAAGGGCCTAAGGCCACTTATAACCCTGTCTCTAGATGCAGAAACCTGGTTCTAGCATCCCCCAATACTTCCTCAGGTGAGACTGTAGCCTACGCTATATAGGTTGTTGCCGAAAGGGACAAAAGTTAGGGTTTTTTTTAGTTGGCACGAACAACTCTGAACCTTGGCCAAGCTCCCTTAAGCCAACATGTAACGTGGAAGTCTAAGAGACCCACTTGTAATTCTAAGAGTTATGTTGAGTTGAAAAGTCATGAAAGTCAAATAGTCACGAGGGAAGGCAAGTAGTCAGAGGGCCAGTTTTAACCTTGGCTTTCAATATGCCTCATTTGTACATGCAAAGGAATTTTCACCTTGGCTCCTCCCACATAGCCTTGATATTTTGTAGTCTTTTCTTTGAGGAGCGAGCAATGGCTCGAACGCCTCGCCTACAGGGTTAGTGATGTATGGTGTATCGATGTGTCTTGGAGATTTTTCTTAATTCAGAAGCCTAATAAAAAGGCAACACATTTTCACACGTGTTGTAACTGTTTGTAATATTAATCTTCAACACTTGTAGTACATGTTTCTTTAACCCGTGTTAAATAATTGAACTCATTCAACTATTGTAATACATATATTTATGAAAATGTGTTATATAAGTTGTTAATGTTGTCTTTCTTGTGTTGGTTACCTCCTCAGACATTAGAAAAAACCTTTCACGTAAAATTGTTATAACGATTGTCGTACTCACGCAGATTGTCCCACTAGGTGTTGTACGTGCTATCTTCCCTTGTGTGTTGTGACTATCGCGTCCTTGTGGACTGCTCCTCTGGAAGCTGTGCATGTCCTGTTGTGTTGTGTTTCTCTGATAGAGTTGAGACTTCTTCTCTTTCAACTGGAGACTCACTCGCCCCCTCTCTCCGCGGTGAAAGAACCTTGAAACAAGTAACACTAGCACTCACCAGGCACCAGAACCTCATTGTTCTTAGACAAGCATACCACTGTCATGTGCTAACAAGAAAGAGCTAAGGAAAACACTTAAGATAATGACAACTAGGCCATCATATCAGGTTGGACTCCCACACCAAATGGTGTGAGGTTTAGTTGCGACTTCATACCGAGGAGATCCCCTGAATGTTGGCAGGTCCAATACCATCAACATGACCATAGTTGCTTGTTTTAGGGAGTCCATGGTATTTGGACCATGGAATTTTGATCATGTAACTCCTCGATGTAATAATATATATAGAGTAAAATAATTACAAGAGAATCATATCAAATTAGATCTAGATTAGTTTAATGGGTGAATTATCGTGATCTATAATTTGGTAATTAAGGAGAGACTCCACAACTAAGTGTGCAAAAGCCTAAGTCTATAGCTGAGTGCGCAGAAAACCTGCGACTTAGTCTGCAGGCCAAGATCTATTTTTTGGTTCAAAGATTTATTATATCAAGAAATAGTTCTTGTCGACATAGCCATACAGTTGTTTTAACCACGATATTTTGGTGTTTGATGTGTATATTTGCTTACTATCTATTGTAGAGTAGTGGTTATTACAGTTCCATTTTACATCAACACATTGATGGTATATGGCTTTATATGGCATGTTTAAGTAATCTAATGTGGCAAAGTAATTTTATAACATAATAATACCATATCTCCTAATACTTCAAGGCTACAGAAATGTGGTTCTACATCCTCCTATAGTCGCCTAGTGTTCCCTCAACCTTTGCTTGCAGGTCACTGAATTCGATCATCAATTCTTAAATATCTATTGTTCCTTGTGCGGCGGCCTCACAAACTTATTCAAAAACTTCTCCATCATTGGGAATTCAACTGTAAGGCCCATGGTCTTCTGTATATACTAAAGGGCCTTTAGCTTTCCCTCGATTGTGTGAGACAACTAACTTTCCTTATCAACCCACTACTGTCTTCGCGCTGCAATTATGGATGCTTTTCTGTGTAGCTTGTCGATTTGTGCCTGCAGAGTCTTTCCTTCCTGAAGTCTTGTGAACCTTTTAACAGGTGCAAGGGTCTGCACTATCTCTCAAAGCTAATCAAACTACAACAGTCTATCATGGATGCCCACTTCGATCTTCTGCAAGTGTGGTTCCTCCTGCAACAAGGCCCACATTTCCATTGTCTTCTCAAATAATTGGCCGGAGTCCTTGTCTGCAGTGGCCAGAGATGTCATATTGTTTTTAATGGAAGCTTCAAACTACTTTACTAGCTTCACATCTAGTTTCAAATTGATCTTCATAACACCCAAATCACCTACTATCCCCTTTAGATTAGAGAATTTTTTTGGAAACAAGTCCTAATATTCATGTAACAACTCTGTGACCTTGTCAACAATCTCTTCATCCCAGTAACCGCCTATATCATGAACTTTGGCTGTGCTTTTGATTCAATATTCACTTTCTTGGTCTTCAATGGTTTTAAAATGTCAAGAACCTTTAACTCAGGCCCAGTGACTTCACACTATCCCTCTAACTCCGGGATACTGATATTCCTGAGATCTTCCTCACCTTCTTCTGCAGTAACATTGTAGCACTCCAGAGCATGGCGCAACTGCATACTCCAGTTAGGTTGTACCCATGTGATAGGCTCTACAGGTGTTCTGAATATCACAACCTTGATTTCACATAATGCTTCACCAATACATTTGAATTTGTCCTCAAAATTGAATGTTAGCAAAAATCTCTTCTTCATAATGTCCCACTCTATGGTTTCATGTCACAGATTTGTTTCTAGGTACCAATTCATTAGAATAGTATCCAATGTGTGGTAGAATATATGTACCCATTCAGGCTATGATTCCTCTCCCCATGCTCTCATCCAATGAGTTAGATTCTCGCACAAATCATCCTTCCCTGTACACTTTTTAGTAATGTGGGTACTTTCATAGCCAAATCACAACTTCATCATCCTTCGGTACTCCTTCCAGTCTATAAAACTATCCTTATGTGTACCCTACCATCTAGCAGGCATAGCTCTTAGTGCAATGTCAAATGCTTGGAACCGATGCTCCTTCGGTAAATCCATTTCAAATTGATCAAGAAAAAATTTACATCTTCTAAGCCATCATAATATGGTAAATTGTGTACCTTAGTGGATATACATCATAGTGATTTAGTAAGTCTATTGCATCGTAGCATTGATACTTCATGCAATATATTCTACCAATTCTTGAGCTCCTCATCTAAATCCGAGTTGTAGGAGTTGTCCTTTTCCCAAGTAATTATTCCATCTGCCATATGATTGATCCAATCCTTGTTCTATGCAGTAAGCTTATAGGTCTGTTCAATATCATCCTCCTCATAGTAATCTAGGACTGGTTCAATATACCACATACCTTTAGCTGGAACTAATGGAACAATGAATCTCAGTTCCTTCTTCTCAAATGTCATGCTACGCTTCTTCAGGTTGATGACCGCATTCATATTAAATGCCCAGTCGATTCCAAGTAGCACTAGGTAGGGATTACTATCATCCACTATTTTGATTACCTGGAAATCAACTAGAGTGCATGCCCCTTCAGTGTCTATAGTTACTCCATGTAGGCGTCCCATAGGAATAATCTTTTGTTGGTTCGCCATTCGCAGCTGAATTGGGGACCACTGCAGCATTGATTTTCCCATTCTTTCCCAAGTCTATTTAGGCAAAACATTCACATTAGATCCCAAATCTAGGATCACTTGATCCATTTCAAATTCTTCAATCTGTGTAGTCAATCTCATTTCCCAACTAGTCCTTTTCATACTTTTGTCTACTTTATGCACTACACGTTGGTTAGGTAGCAACTTACCCTTTCCAGTGCAATTGTCTATTAACTATTGTAGTCCTTCCACTACTTTTTGGTCCCTTAATAGCTTCATGTAGTTTTACAAGAAGGATTTCAATACTGAGGAATCTGTCTCTTGCACAATAATGACCTATTCAAGCTTCTCTGTTCATGCATTTTTATTCTCTGATGTGGAAGCTCCTGAATCTATAAAGTTCTTCTTTGCCTCCATAAATGTTTCTTTTTATTTATGGAAATCAAATTTAGTGTCTTTGTCAATAGATCTGCACACCCATATATTCTCTTCTAGTTGTTTCCCTGCGATTTTATCTTCCCTAATAGCTATACCGCTTCGCGTAACTATATTAACTCTTAGGCTTTTGACCTCATCATTTGGATGTTTTGAGTGGGCTATTGATTCTTCTTCTCTTGCATCTTTGTGATGAGTTGTTGGGATGGGGTCCCCTAGGTTAGCTTTGGGGAAAAGCCCAAGTTTTGGGGCAAAAGCCCAAGTTTTGATGTAAAAAGATGTAAAGTGTCCACAAATTGTGGTCACGGAGTGTGTAGCTCGTTAAGAGTCAAAAAGGGTTTTACTCTTCCTTTATGTAACTGGAGTCAGATTTTGAAGATCTACACATGGTCTGTGGACCATGGGATTGTATAAATAGACGTGTCTTAGAGAGTCTAAGGCAAGTAAGTAAGAAGCATAGGGGTACGAGCGAAGAAGTATAGCGCAGAGATAGGAATCTTAGAGGAGGGAAAGGCTTTGAAGCTGAGTGCGTAGAGGCCTAGAGTAGTGTTCATAGCTAAGTACGTGGACCCCTGTAGGTGAGTGCACAGGGAATTTTTGAGTCTATAAACCTTTGCTAAATATCAATAAAGAAGATTGTTACAGAAATTCCCATGTTTAGTCCCTTTACTTGTGTTATGTATGAATGCGATATATGTTTTGATGAATGACAATTTTAGGAAGTAATGGTGCATTGATGCATGAGATACTTAATCTGTATTGTTATCTAAACAAAATTAATGTTAAGTTATTATGTGAGGATCATAACAGTTTCTGTAAAAGTTATCGGCCACTTAGGTAATTCCAGGTAACTATTGGTCTAAGGGTAACCTAAAGTGCATGTAAGTAGGTAATTGACCTGTTTAGGGTCCGCAAAAACCAATCGTAGACCTTCGTGGAGGTCTAGAGGTTGATTGAAAGAAGTTATAGGAATAGGTCGTAAGAGCATAAAGGTCTGCGCGAAGGCAGATCTAAGTCACCAATAGGACATCACACTGATCTCTGGGTGTAGAGACTTGGTTCCAATAGCCCCCCATACTGGTTTGGTTGATACTTTAGTCCGTGCACCACAGATTGATGTCAAAAGGGCCAGTAGTGTAGGGATTTGTTTGGCACAACCAAATCTGAAGCTGGGTCAGGATCCCCTAAGGCCGACAAATAGTTCCATTGCCGGGATTAGGATCTACATAAAGAGATGTGTGATGTCGCATAACTGGAATTCGAACAAGAAGGAAATCGAGAAGTGGTTGGATAGAAAGATCCATGAATTTGCAGTGCAAGAAAATAGGAATCTGCACCTGATAAAAGAAAAGTGGTTGGACAAATATTTATACACAAAAATACATGAAATCTTCTTCTACACCTTCCCGATCGAACTATACCAGTGGATCGCTAAATTGGTAGATGACCAAGGAAGGTGGAGGCTTGACAGTCTGATAGTGTGGACCCCAAAGCTCATCCAGAGGTTGGAAGCTTTTGAAGATAACATCATGAGCGTAGTTGATCATTGTCTTGATTGAGTCATCAAAGGATTTTTTACAGAGTTCATGGTTGAAACCTCAGTCAATTATAATGAGGTAAAGTGATGCTTCTTCAAGGGACCGTGAGGTAAGTATTTGAGATCTTTGAATACTTGGATTAAGATGCTCTTGTGTGAAAAGAAGGTTATGCCATTTCCTTGATGTTTGGATCTACGTGAAGTGGACAAACCTTTAGAAATCAAGGAAAAATAGGTCTTAAATATTGTCTGTTAATTGGACCTCCTTCAAGTGACAAAGAGGGAGTAGCATAGGCTTCACCACATAGCGTTTTCTAGTTGATAAGGTAGGTTTTTCCATGGATACATAATCCATCCACACCACCTCCACCTTCACCTCGACAACATACACTTTCACCCACATAGCCACTGCCACCTCCGCTGGTCAACATGTCAAATACAATGAAGTTTCCAATTTTCAAGGGCTTAGGAAGTGAGGATTCAGATCAGTTTTGGTTTGTTGCGAAGGCTGTGTGGATAGCACAACAAATTACAAATGATAATATAAATAAGGTGTAGTTAGTCAACTCTCTACAGGACTGCGCACTAAAATGGTATGTGAAGTATTTCACTGATAATCCATTGGCATTGTTGGCAGATACTTAGACAGCTTTGAACAAGGAATTCAATAAGCCTAAATCTACCTTGCAGTCGGTAATTGGATTTAAGGAAATCATGATGACTCCCAATGAAATGCCATGGGAGCTAGATCAAATACTAAAGTGTAGGATCCACAAAGCTAATATGAATCTCACAGATAGCCAGAACCATGATTGGTTTATAGTTGAGCTCTTGCCCCACTTAATGATTGCTTTATAATAATGAAAGATAGGAACTTAGGTGGAAACCTTGGAAATCGTGATGAGATTGCATGAGACACCTATCAAAGATGCTTCTTTGGGAGTTCAACAGATTCATTAAAATTTGTAGAACCTCTGCTTGGAGTTGAAGAGCTTGAAAAGGGAAAAAGCAGCTAGGCCAGAGGTTCATGAAGAAGTTTGGTGTCTCAAGTGTAAAAACCAGGGGCATGATAAAGATGATTGCCCAGTCTTCATGAATTACATCACATGAGGGGGGCCTATACCCCTAAGGTAGGAAGCCCTAGCAAGACCAAGTGCGAGGCCCTTGCTATGGTGCACTATTTGTCAAGTAGTCGGAAAACATGCAACATACAACTGTCATTTGCTGCAAATATTTGTATAGATGACAAAACAATTGTTCTGCGATTTTTGCAAATTAGTGGGCCATGATGAGTGCCACTGTCGAAGATATGACTTAGTGATGGAGAGGACACCTACGTATTGAATGCAAGTAGAAACTCAACCTCTGAATTAGGGCACTAGGGGAATGAATGGAGGATGTCAGGGGGTGTAGACAAGGCCGAGGAGGAGGAGGATCTCGTAGGGGTCAGGGGAAAGTCATTTGTTAGAATTGTGAAATGCTAGGACACTATGTGTGGGAGTGTACGAATCAAACACACCCGTCATGTCGATACTACACTCACTTTGACCACACAATCAAAGGATGTCCTATGTTGATTGCCAAGATGCAGGAGAAGAAGGTGCAATCTAATCATCCTACCCAAAACTTACAAATGGTGAGGGTTGAGCCTCGTGAAGAGGACCCGAATGTGAATATCGTAGTACGAAGTGGGATGACGACTAGTGATGATAAGGGAAAGCAACCTTAAGAAGGTGGATGGGTTCACAAGGCTCTAGAAAAGGAGGTTGGGTTTGATCTAGACCATGTGAAGAAAAGTTTCATGGAAGCAAAGAAAGGCTTCACTGAGGTCTCTACCTCATGAGGTTAGGACAAACAACTTGCAGAGGTTGACCCCTCTATGCTTACTGCGTTCTTAGAGACTTGTATGAAACTATTGCGTGATAGCCAGGCTGTTAAAGGGCTACAGGAGTTGATGAACAAATATGCCAATAAGGATAATACTTCTAATGGACCTCACATAATCAGAAAGATTGGTAAGAATAAGACAAGAATAGGGCATGAGATGAGGCTTATCACACAAATAGGAGACTATGAGATGGACCAGGCTATTTTGGATTTGGGGTTTGATGCAAACGTATTGCCTAAGCAAAATTGGGAGAGAATGTGGAGACCTGAGTTGTAGTGGTCTCTGATTCAACTGAGGATGGCGAATCAATAGAAGATTATCCCTATGGAACGATTGCAGGGAGTTGCCACAGATATAGAAGGTGCGAGTGCGCTGGCTAATTTTGAAGTAATAGAGATTGTTGATGATAACAATCCATACCCCATGCTCTTGGGAATTGATTGGGCTATTAACATGAATGGGGTCATAAATTTGAAGAAGCGGACAATGTTGTTTGAAAGGAAATCACTCCGCATTGTAGTACCATTAGAGCCTGCAAAAGGACCATGCTATATTGAACTGGTCCACGACTATAAGGAAAGTGATGATGATTTGGATCAAATCCATAAAATGATAGCATGAGACCAAGACTAGGTTAATCCGACATTTGACGAATGAATTGCATGGGCCCACAAAATTTCCTATACCTCGGATTCAGACAAAGATTTGAAACATTGGAAAAATAGGTTGCACGAAGTATCCAAACTACGTTGTAATATGATGACTAAATCACTATGGTGTGTGTCATAAGAGGTAAGAGACTTATCTTATTACGATGGTTTAACTGGCATTGATAAATGTTTGGATGCTTTTGAAAAATAAGTTTCAGAGGATTAGCACTTTTAAGCATTGGACTGGGAACTATGTGCTATGTCCACTTGGTGGTGGGGTACGAAAAAGACATCTTTGATGAGTGGTGCGATTACAAAAGGATGATGAAAACATGATTTGGTCAGCCTAAAGTAAAGGTAATTAAGAAGTATGATGGGACGAATGATCCATGCAATCATTTGACCAAATGGACTAAGGTATATGGAACGGAGCCGCGACCAAAATGGGTGCATTTATTCTATCACACTCTGGACATAATCCCTATAATTTGGTATTTGGAAACAGAGCTCCGCCATGGAACTGTAGAGTGGGATGCCTTAAGAGAATGGTTCGTGAGAAAATTCAGCTTTGAAGAAGGGTTTGAAATGATTGATGAGGTGCTATAGGAGGTTAAGGCAATGATCTTCCAAATCCCGTAGGATCCTTTGGAGTTGGTTCAACCATATTGGAGCACCCCACTGTGCCATGCACTAGAATGCTATAATATGACTACTGAGGTGGAGGATGAGGATCCAAGGAATATGAATATCCCAGAAGCAGAAGGCCACCGTGATATTGAAGGTTCATAGATAGAGAACCCAGATATCAACGCACCATAGAAGACTAGACATGTAAACATTGGTACTGAAGCAGAGTGTAAATCACGAAGATTAGAGATTATTGGGATGATACCACTTGTGGATAAAGTTTCTGAGTTACTAAGTGAGTACCAGGATCATTTTCCTACAAAATTTTCAGACTTGAAAGGTGTCATAGGTGATTTGAGAGTGATGAAAATAAATCTAAAACTAGATGCGAAGCCCATGAAGCAGAGGTCATATCGCCTTAATCCCAAATACAAGAAAAAGGTCCGCTTGGAGTTGGACAAGATACTTGAGGCGGGTATTATTGAACCAGTGGAGGAATTTGATTGGGTGACCCCAATGGTAGTTCACGAAAAGAAGCAGAAGGGAGAGATAAGGATTTGCATAGATCTAAGAAAGCTTAACAATGCCTATGTTCATGATCCTTTCCTGACACCATTCACTGATAAGGTATTGGAAAATGTGGGAGGGCAAGAGGCCTACTGATTTACTGATGGGTTCTCTGGGTACCATCCGATCAAGATTATGCTAGAAGATAGGAGTAACACAACATTCACAACAAAACGAGGGTGTTTTTAGTACATTGTGATGCCATTCGGACCCAAGAATGCATCGACGATATTCTCTTGGGTAGTCATCGCACGTTCAAAGAATTTCTTCACAAATTCTTGGAGGTATATTTTGATGACTGGACAGTGTTTGGGCTAGTAAAGTGCCATGTATCTAATCTGTGCTTAATGTTGGATACTTGCCGAAGGTATCAGATCACACTGAGCCTGAAGAAGTGCTTGTTTTGTGTCCCCTTCGGGATTTTGCTAGGTCATGTGGTATGCAAGAAAGGACTCATGGTGGACCCTACCAAGATCACAGTAATACTCAATTTGGAAGCCCTAAGGAGTGTCAAACAATTGTGCTCAACACTGGGCCATGCTGGGTATTATCATAAGTTCATCAAGGCTTATGCTCAGATTACTGCACCCATGGAGAATTTTCTAAAGAAGGATGTTACATTCTGTTGGGATGAAGAATGACAGAGCAGTTTGGATGTCTTGAAGGAAAAAATGGTCACCGAACCGATATTGGTCTTCCTGGATTGGAATAAGAAATTCCATGTGCACATTGATGCCTCGTGTATTACGTTGGGAGTAGTACTGACACAAGCTGGTGAAGGGGAGATGGATCATCCTATAGCATTTACGAGCAAAAATTTGTCAAAGGATGAAAATAATTATTTTACAACAAAGCGCGAAGGATTGGCTATGGTGTAAGTGCTCCAAAAATTCAGACACTATCTATTGGGTGGACATTTCATGATGTACACAAACCAATTTTCATTGAAGTATCTAACCAATAATCCTGTGCTGGGGGGGAAATATGCATATGGCTATTGTTATTCCAAGAATATGATTTTTAGGTAATTGCGAAACCAGGAAGGTTGAATGCAGGACTTGACCATCTGTTTCGCATTGAGATAGGAGAGAAGCCCAGTAATTTGGAGGAAGGGATGCCCAACGAACAACTCTTTATGGTGCATGTAGCGGACAACCAATTTTCAGATATTATCCATTTTTTTTAGCAAAGGAACAGATCCAAAAGGCTACACCAGTAAGCAAAAAAAAGTTGGTAGTGCACCCCACTGATTTCTTTGTAATTGCCGGACATTTGTATAAAATGGGATCAGACAAGATACTTCAATGATAACTACCTGATTTTGAATGAAATAGTATCCTCACTGAAGCTCATGGAGGAGATGTGGGATGGCACTATGCAGGACATGCAACAACACATAAAATTTTGTGCATTGGGTTTTGGTGGCTGACGCTACATAAAGACTCTAAAGCATATTGTAAGGCATGCAATTCATGTTAGAGAATAGCCATGCCATCATGGAGGGATGAGCTGCCTCTAAATCCATAGGTGGCATTGCAACCATTTGAGAAATGGGCAATTGATTTTGTAGGACCAATTCAGACCCCAAGTGAGAAAACAAGTGCGCACTACATCATCATTGCGACATAATATTTAACTAGATGGGTGGAGGCACAACCTATAAAGGACTATACAGGGGAAGCAATGACAAAGTTTTTGTTTGAATATGTGTTGACCAGGTTCAGTTTCCTGAAGGTATTGATGAGCGACCACAATAAACACTTTCTCAATGAAACGATCAACGCGTTGATGGAAGAGTTCCAGGTTTATCATTAGAAAAGTACACCATATCATCCTTAGGCCAATGGAACAGTTGAGGCTTTCAATAAGATATTGGAAAATGTGATGAAAAATATTTGCAACACACAATAGGATGATTGGGACGTGTGTGTATTGGTGGTATTCTGGCATATAGGACTACTTGTAAAAAGATAACGGGTCAGATGCCTTTTTGGTTGGTTTATGCTGTAGAGGCTATAATGCCTATGGAATATATCATGCCTAGTGTATGGATAGTAGTTTTCATAGGAATGGAGGACCGTAGAGCCTTAGAAGAATGGCTCGTGCAACTAATGGAGCTTGAAGAAGATATTTTTTTGGCTGGGTTCCATCAGTAGGTTCAAAAGGAATGTGGAAAAGCCTGACATGATTGGCACATCAAACTGCGCACCTTAACGGTAAATAAATTGGTTTTATTATATGATATCAAGTTCGATAATTTTTTGGGAAAGTTTCAAATGCACTGGCTGGGGCCATATGTCATCAAAGATATTAAAGATGGTGGTGCAGCTCAACTCACAAAGTTGAATGGAGAACCATTACCATGAAGGGTAAACCGAAGCTGGTTGAAGCCATACACAGGGGATTTGACTCAATGACTACATGATGGTAGGACAGACTTAGTGCTCTAAGCAGCTGCAAGGGAGCACAAGACTATAAAATACATTTCCCAGTTGGTGGAACTATGTGACAGAGGAGTTGCATGAAAAAGGGTGATGTGATAGTATCAAAATGTGCACAAAGGGGCCCACGCTATGAGGGGAGATACCATGAAACACAGCTATAAAATGACCATTATAGTTACCGTTCATGATTTGACAAGTAGGAGATGGCTAAGATGAGTAAGGGGTCTGCATTTAAGGTTGAAATATTTGAAGATCTACCACGAAATCAACATTTATGGGTAGATTTTGGGGGGAATAGTTAGATTTGAATTCAAATTGAGCTATAAATTATGTGTGTCCATCCTGTAGAGAATACTTCGCATCCTTAGAATTTTTGAGCTGTGTTGTTCGTCGTTTATGAATCATTAGTTTTTCACAAATTTGATGAAAAGATCTATGTTTGATACTTTACCTAAGGATACCCAACAGTTTATTCTTAGCACTATATTTGGACTAGGTGAGCCTAAAAGCAACAGAGGGACTATTGCCTGTGAAGGAGCGGCTCCAAAATTTGTGATCATGGAATCTATGACTCCTGTGCCTACGGCACCGAGGTCACTTAGGTCGAAGCCTACACCATTGCGTCAAAACCCTGAGCCGAAGAAATACAAGCAGAAGTGGTCGATGCCAGTGTGTAAGTCATCGAGAAAGCACTCTACTACCGAGGCCCAGAAGAAAGATAAGATGCTAGCAGAGGATGAGGAGAAGGTCATAGATTTAGAGGCTGAAGAGGGTGTGGAGGATATAGATGCTGAGAGAGTGGATCCCATCTCTAATTTGCCATATTATATCCCTCTATGCAAGGGAAATTTGAAGGTCACAAGGACCTAGACGTGATGAAATTCCTAATTAATATGCCCCTACTCCCAGAAAGAATCACCTTTGAAGTCTCGTGCCTAGCGCAGATTCCCCATTTAAAAATGTAAGACTGGGATTTGGCGGACCATGAAAAGTTCCCCCACCTTGTAATAGAGAACTACATGAACTGGGTATATTATAAATAATCTAGTGTCACTGCATTGGAGCGAGTGGAGTAGATTCATGGAGTAAATCAATATCACCTATCGGTGTTCCACTATCACCGCTCCAGGATCAATATCACCTGCATAAAGCAACTACTGACTCTGGTACATGATGTGTGTTGTTTCTCGGAAAACTAATGTCTTTTTGATCGACTAGCCCTCTAGGTTTGGTAGCTACCCTAAAAACAACAATTCAAAGCAAATCGTGACTTCTTGTATGTATAATCGATAAGAGAAAGACAAAGTAACCAACATGGATCTTTCGCTTAACTCCTTGCTTGATCTCTCTCCCCCTTGACAGAGCTTGCAACTCCTCTCCGTACTTATCCCGCTTGGAGAGTACCTATAGAAATATAGTAAGAACTGTCAAAGTATCTTGATCTATTATATCATAAGCATTACAAAATTAGAAATATAATGAACATATAATGGCATTGATAAATAATAACATTCACAATTGCACAATTATATGGAAGAAAACTCGAAGAACTTTATTTAATAGAAGGAAGAATTACAACCCAGTTGTCCGATCCAACATCATCCTCCCAGCATCAAAGCCCTCTTCACCTCATGAAATAGCAAGATCACACCAACAATACAATGCTCTTTCTCAAATACAAACTATCAGCACTTCCTGGCAAATTACAAAATTCCAGCCTCTAGATCTATCAGATGAGGGATCCATTTATAGATATGTGCAAGGGTGTGAGTCATCTCTGGGGTTTTGATTAGTGTCATTCCACTTGTTTCATTTGGTTCCACTTGGAGATTTCTTGGATCTCTTACTCATCTCTGGGCGAATTCAGAGAGGCAAGTGTCATAGGAGAAGTTTCTAGAAGAATCCCTGAGTATCCACTCAGCAAACTGTCTCGGACATTTGTCCATCCTCACTTATTGCACCCTACAGAAGGCCTCATCAGTATGCATCACACCTGGCTAGTGTAGAAGTCAGTATGCATCGCACCCTGACAGTGGAGTAGTTAGTATGGTCCAGTTTAGGCCAATTCTGGATGGTTTTTCAGGTGGAACTTTTGGGGAATGACGTAATCATTCGACCATGTTCTTTTAGGGTATAAAACAAAACTTTTAGGGGTTGAAAATTCCTAGTTTATCAACATATAATATTGGGGTTGAAGTGCCCAAATATGTGTATAACAATTGCCCCCTAAAGCATGAAGTCATAAATCTTTGATGTCGGGTGAAATGCTTTATCATGAGGATATGAGGTTTCGAACTAGAAGGTGACTTGTATAAGATACAATACAACACATCATCATAATATAATTTTCATGATGTAGCTGAGGCGGGCATTTCCATGCTCAACTTTATAAATTCATTTCATGTACATAGCAAAAATAGTCGTCTACATATGCATATTGGTGATTCTTCAAATGTAGAGTCATCATCCTTGGTTTGGATGACAATCTGTGTGGCTTCTGTGTACATTTGATGTCTTTATTTCCTTGAATATATCGCAACTTGGATGGATGAAACTAGATCCAGGGTCTTCAAACTCATTCAATCTTCACCTGATGTACAATTCAATCCATGTGAAGATATGTTCTGAAGTCGAACATGGAAAGACATCGCTTGATTACCAACCAATAATGTGACCTGTTAATAGACGTGAGAGGAATCACCGATAATGATAATGACCCTCAAGGTACTACAGTACAATTCACGTGGTGTGAATATATGGTCCGATGCTGAACACCACGCAAAATATTTTGGTTAAAGGCAATTGATGTTAACCTGTCGCCAGAAGTGAGAAACTTTCCATTGAGGCATGCAAGCTTCAAAGTATTGAAAAGGGTGTTTTAAAGTCAACTTCTTGGATAATGAGCTGATGTCAACAAGAAGTCCTAATGATGCATCTCAATTGGGATTTGAAACATTGACGAAAAATGGTTTTTACAGTGGATTCTCTCATAACTAAGTCAAAAAATATAAACCACAAATGTCTTAAATCCAGAATCATTTCCCTATACAAAGGGGATACATGGAGTGAAATCATTTTACTCGAACAATTTAGAGTGAGGATAGCAAGAAGAGCTACAAACCTGCATTCCTTAATTAAGCTCTTCTAATATCAAGCATTCAAGAAGTCCCGATGATGGATCCCGGTTGGGGTTTAAAACGTTGACATTACTATGGATTCTCTGGTAACTAAGTTAAAAGATATAAACCACAGATGTCTTAAATTCAGAAGCATTTCCCTATACAAAGGGGATACATGGAGTGAAATCATTTTACTCGAAAAATTTAGAGTGAAGATAGCAAGAAGAGCTGTAGACCTACATTCCTCAATTAAGCTCTTCTACTATCAAGCATTCAAGAAGTCCTGATGATGGATCCTGGTTGAGATTTGAAACATTGAAAAAGAATGGTTTTTACTTTGGATTCTTCGGTAACTGAGTCAAAAGATATAAACCACAGATGTCTTAAATCCATAATCATTTCCCTATACGGAGGGGATACATGGAGTGAAATCATTTTACTCGAAAAATTTAGAGTGAAGATAGCAAGAAGAGCTATAGACCTACATTCCTCAATTAAGCTCTTCTACTATCAAGCATTCAAGAAGTCCTGATGATGGTTCCCGGCTGGGATTTGAAACATTGACGGAAAATGGTTTTTACCGTGGATTCTTCATTAACTAAGTCAAAAGATATAAACCACGGATGTCTTAAATCAAGAATCATTTCCCTATACAGAGGGGATACATGGAGTGAAATCATTTTACTTGAAACATTTAGAGTGAAGATAGCAAGAAGAGCTGTAGACCTCCATTCCTCAATTAAGCTCTTCTACTATCAAGCATTCAAGAAGTCCTGATGATGGATCCTGGTTGGGATTTGAAACATTGACAGAAAATGGTTTTTGCTATGGATTCTTTGGTAACTAAGTCAAAAGAAGTGACCTATCGTAGGAGGGCCTTAATGTATCCCACATCTACGACACAAAACAAAGAAAATGATTTTCCGGAAGTGAAAACGATCTGAGGACACAAGGTTCAGGAATGGTGGTCTTGAAAAATGGATGGTAAAGGTATTGTAGTGGACAAGGCATTAATTGGATTGTGGTTTCTCAACTGAATGACTTCTCTTGAACATATCCACAACACCAAGATGGATTGGTAGCATTAACCCCAATAGATGGATGGTGTGGGAGACCAATGGTGAAATGACCAGTGAACGGAATAACCCAACCCGACTCAGTCATGGTGATGGAGTGAAAGTGTCATGTTCAAGAGCGACCTGCTACCATAAAATTCTTCAAGTTTTCTTCCCTTTTTCCCCAGTCATTGCTGACCAGTACCTCTTTATTTTAGTCAAGTTTGAGGAGGATAACATATGCTTGTTCTATAATTTTCCCTTTGGGCAAACCTGTCGCTATGTTTTAACAAGTCTAGCAACAGTGAAACTCAATCTTGTCTAGGCGGAAAAGCTTGTCGCTATTGTTTTAATGAGTTTAACGACAAAGATAACTCGGTCTTTTTCATGTTTAAAGAGTTTGAAAAAGGACAAAAAGGGAACTCTGTCTCGTTTAGGATGAGTTTGTTGCTATTGTTTTAATAGTTTAATGACAAGTATAACTCGGTCCTTTTCATGTTTAGAGAGTTTGAGAAGGGACGAAAAGGAAACTCCACAAGTTATTTTTCATAGCATAATCCTTTAAGTCTGAAAAAGGATAAAATAATACAAAAGGGATGACTTTTCGATCACTTTAACGAGCTGGAAAGACAAGTGCTTGAACTTTTTTGTGAGATAATCCTTCGGGTCCAAAATAGATTAAAATGTACAGGAGAGATGGCACTTCCAATCACTTTAATGAGCTAGAATGGCCAATTGCTCGAAAATATTTTCATATTTAATGAGTCTGAAAAGAGTTTAAAGGAGACTCATTTTTGAGGAATGAGTGGTGTCTAGGGTAGCAGTTTGTTCCAAGTAAGCTTGGAACTTCTCAAAACATGATGATGTGAAGAGGTTGGCTAACAAGACCACTCGTTGTAGCTGTTCCTCAAAAAGAGTAAATAATCAAGTGGAAGCGTATGATCGGCTAAAAGAATGGAGGTGATGGCAAGAACACAACCAAGGCTCAAAAGGTTGATAGCATGGCAATCACAAAGGATATTTACCAAAGGTGGGTTCATTTTTTAACGAGCTTGAATCGTGGGGGAACTATGCTCGGTGGTGGGTTTATTTTTTAACGAGCTTAAACCATGGGGGAACCATGCTCGGTGGTAGCTTTTTATTTTTATGCAAGCTCGAAACGACAAAACTAAAAATCTAGAAAAACAAAACAAAAAAGCTAGAAAGCTAAAAGTCTAAAAAGCTAAAAAGCTAAAAAAATGAAATTGAAAAAGGTTTGCATGCCCGAACATGATGAAAAGGACAATATTCTGTAACCATATGGGAATTACTGTGGTTATGTAGGATGGTTTCATATGCAAAACAGACAAAACACTTACTTGGCTTTGTCTACAGGATAGACAAAGGTGAATGGTGTGTCGGACCAATCACATAACCAATAGGGAAACTCATATGGTAGGATGGTTTCATCTGCAGAATAGACAAAGGTGAATGGTGTCTCAGAGTAATCACATGACCTACAGGGAAACTTATCTTTTTAGTTGGGTTCATCGGCCAAATGGAAAAGGGTGCATGCCCCCTAAGCTTCGTTACATTCACTGGACTACACATGGAAATCAGGTGGATGTAATGAAGGTTTAAGAGATACCTCTGATGTACAAGGACCATTTTGGGATGATGATTGACTTAGGGCTATGCTTGAACTGGGAAATGAAGGTTGTTCAATGGTGATAATTTTTCCTTCATGTGGGAAACACATCACTCAAAAGAGTGTTGAAACAATAGCCTCCATGTTGTAAACATAGTCATGTCCAAGGAATAGATTGTAATCTAACGGTCGTGGAGCTACCATCATGTTCACATGAATGGTTTTCCATCCAAAAGTTATAGGTAACTTAGGAAGGATCCCTAATGGTCGTCTGGTTCCTTTGTTAAAGCCTGAAAAATTCTATGTAAGAGGCATAAGCGATGGCGAACCAAGCGCTTTCCAAGCAGTTGAGGAAAGGATACTCACTGATAAACCCTTATCTATGATAGTCAAGATCTGAATGGAAATAGTTTCTTTAATATTGGATAGATTTTGCTTAGAATCCACTGTATTTACAGTATTTGATAAAAAGTCAAAAACTGAAGGATGATTAAGGTCGCTTGAATAATCTTCATTGTTATCTTGAAGGTGGGAACGATGGTGGTAATCTTCCCATGACGTCTCTCTTATCATCACTGATTGGATGATTCCTTCATCTATAGAATGTATACGAGACCAAGGATCGGAAGAGGTACCATACTCTAGAGACCTATCTATCCAAACACTCGTCGAGTGCTGATTTGGATTTTCCGCCCAGGCCTAGAAAATTGATTGCTACAAAGATTCTATGGGGCTTGGGGGCAACACCTCATGGTGATCCACACTATCAAAATGGTTAGAGTTCTTCTTGACCTCAGGTGATTTAGAAGATATCGTATGATAGGTTTCCACTGTGGCCACTTTCATAAGTCCAGGTGGAGGTGGGAGGGAAAAAGTACCCATTAAGGAAGGGTCTTTTAGGAGACCTACTCCGACCTTTTGAAGTGATTGAGAACTTCCATGGATCAATGGAATGCTTCTAGTAGCTTGTGAACTGTTAGGAAAAAATGCTAGTTGGTCAACAATTGTAATTCCACCTTGGAAGGGAAATGCAATCTTTCTAAAATATGTAGACACAATGGTAGCCATAACATAAATCCAAGACCTTCCCAATAAGATATTGTAGTCAAGGTTTTGATCAATGACCTCGACTTCAATCTCTACTATCTTACCCCCCAGTTCGACTTGAAAGTTACCTAGAATCCCATATGGTGTGTACGTTCTTCCATCGAATGCTTTTAATGTCATTGATGATCATGACAAGGGTGGTGAGCCTAGAGTTTTCCAGCAACTCATTGACATAATATAGGTAGATGCCCCCTCATCAATGATTGTTCGATGAATAGTTTTGTTGAGGGTTTTACTTGTATAAGGAAAGTGAGTTGGGTCGGTAACTGAGGCGTATATCCTTTATGATTAAAGGACACAAGACTGGAATCTACTGGATGAATCCCACCAATTGCTGATAACAAAGCCCACTTTTGGGAGGGGCAATTCTATAGTACTTCAAGTGTCGACATAGCAGATGGCGATTGAGCCAGATCCTCCACTATATTATAATTCTGTGCAGCTCAAGCATGAGGATTAAATGTCGATTTATGTACGACTCCCTTTGGTGGCTTTATAGTTAATTCAGGAATAATGGGTGGAACAACTTTTGGTGAAGTCGTTGTCGAACTACTAGTTTGATTTGTGGCCTGGTTGTTTGATGATGTTGGATTCCTATAATATTTGTTGCTTGTCGATATCAAAGCATCATTTTGCTATTTTGAGATGGATAGCATAAGAACTTGGGATGTGGAAGCATGATCGATAGTAACCAGATTAGTTTCTAGGCTCAAAAATGGATCAGTCAACACCACTGAGGTATTTGAAGTCTTTAAAAGTTTTGCAATCTTAGCTTGATGTGGATAATCTCTCGTCCATTGCTCCTCGTTACATATATAACATGGAAAATAAGGTTTCTTTTGCTCAGTAGGGTTCTTTGAAGATTTTTCAGGAGTTTAATTCTCCTGTTTCTTCTTATTATTTTTCCTTTCCTTCTTGCCCCCTGGTTTCTTTGGATTCTTTCCCTTGTCAAATGACACGACATTAATCTTCAAGGCAAGAGGTTTGTCATTTGCTTTTTGACTAGAAACTACAAGGGATTTACTAGATGGAGCCTTTGCGGTTTGCGTGCTTGAGGTCCCAATTAGCCATCACTAGCGTGAGAGTCCCTGTTCGATTTATGAGGGGGAGGAACAACAAATTCTGGTCTGGGAGCATTAGGAATTTTGGCGTAGAGTGTGCCAGACTAAGTATAGATCAAGTCTAAATATTGGGCATGAGCAATGACTTTCTGTTCAGTGACAACTCCTCCTTTCACCACATCCTCAATGATAGAAGGCAATAAGGACTTAATAAACCACTCAGCTAAAAGCTGATCAGGGACATATGTCTTTACCATTTGATGACAACGTTGCCACTCATGAATATGATCAGATATGTGAGTGGTCTTGGTCTATTTAAAGTTGGTAAGGAGTTCTATTCCCATTTCGTACCTTATGGGTAACTGAAAGTGGGTTAGAAAAGTAGTGCAAGGGTGCTAAAGTTATCAAACGAAGCTCTAGGCAATTCAATATACCATTTTTCTGCCGGACCAGTGAGCATTCCCTAAAAATGGCAAAGCCTAATCAAATCATCATTTAGGGTGTTAGATGAGCACCAAAAATGAAAAGTCATTACGTGATTCAATGGATCTTCACCTAGATTTCCATTGAATTTTGGAATATTGAAGAGAAGTTTATGAGGAATTGCTGGCCACCAAGGGGCCTATGTAATTGGATCATTTGTTAGCTGGTTCAAATCTGGTAATTCCAGAGTTGCTACGAAAAGCAACTACTAATTCAGGTTAGGTGAGGCATACCCAGGATAAGACGGAATTGCCTAAGTAGTAGGTCTTTGCATACCAACATAATGTATATGATGCTGGTAACTTTGATAAGGTTGTTGGACATAACCAATATATTGTGGTTGTTGATAACCGTTTTGAAAATGTGGTTGTCCATTACCTACAAAGCCTTGTTGTTTAGGTCCTCGGTAGGTTTGATATTGACCAAGCCCAAACTGAGGTTGGGTTTGCTAGAATTGCGGTTGTTGGTATTGCACCAGCCATGGTTGTTGGACCATTTGCTGTTGCCCAATACTAGAAGATTGACCAAGATGTAGAGTGATAATACCCATTTGAGCTTGAGTCATTCCAGGTAAGGAAACACTAACTTGAGGTTGTGATTGAGCTATAGAGACAAGAGGCTATTATATTGCAACCTGAGAGACTGGAGGTTAAGACACAATAGGAAGTGCTTGTACTTGCAACACTGTCACAATAGCAGGTGTAGTGGGAATATTCGACATAGGTTGGATCAGTTGCATTGAATATACAACCCTTGTTTGTTGTGGTAGTATTGGTATCCAACCGCTGGATGTAATTCCAGTTTGACCTGAATTTTGTTGTAAACTCTCATATGGATGTTCCCCAGGAGGGAACCATGAAAAAGCATACTGCCCTCCATATGGCAGTAGTCCAGTGTTCAAAGGATATATTAGTCTTTGAATACTGGTTTGCCCAAATTGATACTGGCTTGTAGGATCAATTTGCTAAGTTTCAACATAAGAAATACCAGATGGGACTCCAGATGAATATATAGGAGCATACCATGTCGTCGAAACAACCCTTGAGTGGACTCCAGCTAGTGATTGATAACTAGCTAGGACAGATGGTATACTAGCAAACATAGTAGGAATGGCAGCAAGAAGTTCTGCTGTAGCTGTATTAGATGACATGGTCCTAGATGTTGATGGTTGCTCAGACATGTTTAGTCTATCCAAAGGATTTCCTAGCGATTTGACATGAACTTGCGATGAAGGATGATTAAAAGAACCAACTTCAGGAGTAGAAGGATACAAATGAATCCCAGTTCCAAAATGTAATGGGCTACTAGATGGAGGATGCTCTACTATCTCCTCTATGGAAAACAGTCCAGGTGGAAGAGGTAGACTGTCAGGTCTGTAAAATATTTCTGGAGCTGAAGAAGGTGTAACTTCTGCAGTGATAGATACCGGAGGGGTGACACCTTCTGAATTTTGGAACTCAACTTCTATATGTTTAGGTAAGTGAACTTCAGTCTCTAGATCAACTCTAGATGGAGTTGTTTCAGGTATAGAAGTGTCTACCCTTATACTAGGATCAGTTCTAATGTCCTCTTGTAACTGTGGAACTTCTTCTCTAGAGGCAGATGTACCAGAAATGATTGGAGTAATTGTAGTCTCTGATGATGTTGAAACAAAAGTTTAAAATAAACTAGATGAATTAGACTCAGTTAAATGAGATCGTTTTCCTCGGAATGGTTTTGTTTTCGGAGTGAAAGACGGTTGAATTACTAGTCTCTGCGAACGACATGGTTTTGATTGACTTTCTTCCACGATTGGGGATTACTTGATCAACTCACAATTAAGGGGAAAATAATGTTATTTCGAATTCAATAAATTTTAATGATGCTTTGACACAACTTCTCTTTTTTAATTTTTAAGAGTCGAGAAAAAGCTAAAGATGACTCTAGTCCCCTTCGATTTTTTAATGAGCCTGAAGTGACAAGTGCTCAGATGGACCTTTTCTTTTAAAGAGTCAAAAAGGAACGAAAGTGACTACTTTGGAAAATCTAGACAGAGGGATTACCAAACTAGTCACAAAACTACAATATACACCTTGGTGATAAATTAAAGAGAAATTACCAAGGACTTATGTATGCCAGTCAATCTTCCTGAATGCTGTGTTTAGTGCAATGCGATCAATAGGGCAACAGACTTGGCTTCTTATGGATAAAGCATATAAGCCTATTGTGGTCTCCTAATATATACTCGATGGTATGGGGAGCACAAGTCTGTTCTAGCACTTGGCGTATCAAGGAGGAGGAATCACCCAACCTTCAATGAAAACGATAGTTAATAGTTTTTACGACGCCGAAACACGTCTCTAGCCTAGACTTCTAGATGTGTTGCGTTAGGTTCCAAAGCATTGTTATGTTCATTGAGATTTATTTTAGAGTTGATCTTGTTTAAAGTTTACCTTTCAATGGTTCACCGCGTGATGTTTATTTCAAATTCCTAAAAATGAAATCTACAATGATAAACAATGGTTTTTTATTTTGATCAATGAAAATCTTAGCTACTAGGGAATGAAAATTACGATTATTTCAAACAAAGAGCAAAGAGAACACAGTAATGCACTTTCCTAAATCATTTTTCACACACAAACTAAATGCAAATGCAAATGCATCTATTTTTTTTCATTCCCCTTAATGTGAAAAAAATGCCAAAAAGGAAAACTAAGTATAGCAAAGATCTGAAATATTTTACTCAAAGCGACATTTTCGACAATTTCTTTTTTCAAAAATAGAAAGGAAGGCTAATCGACACTTTTCAATTTTGAATAGAAAATTCTTTCAACACTTCGAATAAAATCAAATCAAACCAAATACTTGAAGAAAAGTTTAATCGACTATTCAGGGAAGGAAGACTCAACGACACTTCTCTTTTTGACACAAAACGACAGTTATGACGCTTTTTGTACCAAAACAACAGATAGATTTAAGCAAATTTTTGACAAAGGATTGTAAATGATGGACAAATACATAAAAGAATTTACTAATCCTAATCAATGAAGGCTGGTCTATGTGATGCAATCAGGCTTCAGTAATGAGGCACTGTTCATAAGCAGCAAATCAACTAAACATGACTGAAAAGAAGGACAAAAACCCCAAATTTCAAGTATGGAAATAGGGTCAGTTAGTCATCACACCTAGGCTTCATAGAAATAGGCATGAAGCACACCTACTACACTCAGGAAGTGCGATGCATACTGGTTGATAGTGACAGATAGTGCGATGGGCTAGGGAGCGCAACTGAAGTGGCTTTTGGATCAAATATGTAGCTAATTTCAGTGAGTAAGCTAAGCTATGAAGGAAAATAAAGAGTAAAGTATAGAGGAATTAACTTGAGAGGTTACTGAGCTACTAAAAGGGAATCTAGAATGCTTGTAATTCAAATGTTCAATTCATAAACTAAACCAGAGATTGACTGAAGCAACATTCATCTACTATGCAATTGCAGAGAAAGAGCAGTTCGAAGGCTACCTGGATGACTTCAGGCTCCATCTATAGTTTCTAAAACAAACAACAACAACCAACAAACATATATTCGATCCCCAGTGGAGTTGCCATTTTGTTTATGGGAAAACTTGTGTCTTTTCGATTGACTAGCCTTCTAGATTTGGCAGCTACCCTAGAAACAATAGTTCAATGCAAATTGTGATTTCTTCTATGTATAATAGATAAGAGAAAGATAAAGGAACCAACCTGGATCTTTTGCTTAACCCCTTTCTTGATCTCTCTCCCCCTTGATAGAGCTTGCAAATCCTCTCCGTAAATATCCCGCTTGGAGAGTACCTGTAGAAACACAGTAACAAAGAACCGTCAAAGCATCTTGATCTATTATATCATAAGAATTACAGAATCAGAAATATAATGAACATACAATGGCATTCATAAATAATAACATTCACAATTGCAGAATTATATGGAAGAAAACTCGAAGAACTTTAATAAATAGAAGGGAGAATTACAACCCAGTTGTTTGATCTAGCATCGTCCTCCCAGCATCAAAGCCCTCTTCACCTCATGAAATATCAAGATCACACCAACAATACAATGCTCTTTCTCAGATACAAACTATCAACACTAACTTGCAAATTACAAAATTCTAGCCTCTAGATCTCTCAGATGAGGGATCCATTTATAGATATGTGCAAGGGTGTGAGTCATCTCTGGGGTTTTGATTAGTGCCATTCCACTTGTTGCATTTGGTTCCACTTGGAGATTTCTTGGATCTCTTACTCATCCCTGGGCAAATTCAGAGAGGCAAGTGTCATAGGATAAGTTTCTAGAAGATTCCCTAAGCATCCACTTAGCGAAGTGTCTCGGACATTTGTCCATCCTCACTCATCGCACCATACAGAAGGCCTCATCAATATGCATCGCACCTAGCTAGTGTAGAAGTTAGTATGCATCGCATCCTGATAGTGGAGCAGTTAGTATGGTCCATTTTAGGCCAATTTTGGATTGTTTTTTAGGTCGAACTTTTGGGGAATGATGTGATCAGTTGACCATGTTCTTTTAGGGTATGAAACAAAACTTCAAGCCCTAGTTTATCGACATATAAGATTCGGGTTGAAGTGCCCAAATATGTCTATAACACGTGTTTATGGTTGAGCACACCTATCCCCATCATTGACATGCTGATCCATCGCATCACGCTCCTACCACATTCAGGCTTGAATCTGGCCAAGGAGTTTGGCGGAAAGACCAGTGAGTGCGACTTCGCAGAAAATATGACGAAAAAATTTGACCTAGTGAAGAAGCTGCATGAGTACTCCATCACATCCATCAATGACCATGTGTTACAAATAGCCACGTAGATCTTCGCCAGTAAATTCATGAGGAAATGCTACATGGACAAGGTTCTAGTGCCCGTAATTTCATTGACTGCATAGTGTGAGGATGGCGTGCAATTTAATTAGTCACGCTACCTTTGTAGCAAGTTCCTTTTGAATTGTCCCAAGGCTCAAGACGAGAGAAATACCTTCCACTACACGTGGTTGGTGCTCTCCATTGTGTTAGTCGCTTGGGAGCTGTGGGAGGATAGTCAGTTTCATCCCTTGGAGAAAGGATTACCGGAGGCTGCCCAATTTGCCTCCCTGTGGGCTATGAAGGACTCTGCGCAGGTCACAGAGACAAAAATTTTCTTGGTTTTGATGGAGGCAAGCATTCACATGGCCATCAACTAGTGGCCATGATTATCTCCAATTGTGTATGATCTGTTGTTGGATTATGCATAATTCAAGGCAAATTTTCACTGCGTGTATATAAGGGTGCGGAAGGATCCACAACAGAAGTGGTTTGACCTGCCTTATCTTGCCATGAATGATGCCATACAGGAAGTCATCAAGCGCTGGGTGGCAGATTGGCACAGTCCATCTGATCTAGCCATGGGTATTAACAAAGGCATGCAGAGTTCCACAGAGAAGAAGAAGGAGGCAACAAAGCAGGTGGTCCAACACTTGGCGAGAAGAGAAGGAATGAGGCCAAGGAGAAGGCCTAACTGGAATAGGAGCATGCTTCAAAGCAACAGGCTAAACAAGAACAATGTGACTCTGAGTGAAGTAGTAAATCCTCTTCGCCCCAGACCAAGGAAGAAGAATAGTCAAAGCATGGTAGTGGTAGGGATGAAGGACAAAGCACCCCATTTTGGGTAAAGCGGTATAGGGAACAACAGAAGTATGGGTACTAGAAGAAGTCAAAAGTGATGAAGCCACTACTCGACCCCATTATGTTCACAAAAGGTGATCTCGACAAGATCAGAGATAAAGTGCGTGAGACCATAGCAGAACTATTATAGCATTTTAAACAAAATCACTTGCAGTTTCTAGGCACTCTTCAGAAGGATCTGCGTGAACTACAGGTCTAGACCAGTAGGATCTAGGTAGATGCAGGGCAGGTGAGTGCCGCACAGATGAGTTTGGCACCAGGGACCAGTCAGGCTATCGAGATGGTCAGGTTAGTGGATCTCCGAGCAGATGCACTACTAGAAGGGTCCTTGAGCGTGGAATCGGTTGATGATAAGGTCATCTTGAGTAATTTGAAAAACATCGGCCTCAACCTCACAGCGCTCCCTAATGAATATCTTCACACGGTGTAGACATGTGTGATAGTAGAGTTACAAGTACGGGAGAAGTGCACTCTCAGCCTCATAAGTGAATATCAAGTGAATAATGAGAAAATGTTCACCAAAAATACAGAGGCCTTAAAGGCGAAAGAGATGATGCAGGCATAGAGCACCTAGTTGGTCGTTGTGGTTGTAGAGGCTTGCAGGACAGTGCGAGTGTTGCACATACCTAAGGAGGTTTCACTCGAGGCCAAGATCATGAAACTTGCAGTGGGTGTCCGCGATGCTAAGACAGAGGTGGACCGAGTTCAATTTGACCTCAACCTGAAAATCAAAAAACTGTAGCTCAAGTTACAACCTTGGACCCCACCAGAAGTTAAGGAACAATGTGAAGCTACTGTTAAGGATGCAATAGCCATTGTAGATGTTGTTGTTGTGGACTACAAAACGTTGTTTGAGCAAGCCATGGAAGTAGTGAGATGTGAGCTTTAGCAGAAGTACGACGAAGTGTAGGTGAGGACATGCTCAGTGGGTACAAAACAACACCTCAACAAGTTGCTGGAGGGGAAGCAACTCCTTACACAAGTGGAAGCAATACAAAAAAAGAGGCAATCCTTAAGGCATGGTTGGATCCTTGGTTGGAAGAAGCCTACCAGTCTCCACCAACATAAAGGAAAAGTTGGTGAACCTGTAACTTACACAATAGAAGATCAAGCAGGATAGTGAAGGACCAACCATATAATAGTTGGTCGAACAGGTGAGGCAGGCAGCCACACAGAGCATAGATGAAGAAGCAGTGGTGTAGGTGGAACTGGGGGATCTTCACAACAAGATCTCCATGTTAGTTGAGTGACTCAAGGGCAAGTCATGATCTTTGTGTTGGGGAACTATTGGGACGGGGTCCTTTGGGTCAGCATTGGGGAAAAAGCCCAAGTTTTGGGGCAAAATCCCAAGTTTTGATATAAAAATATGTAAAGTCTTTGCAAATTGTGGTCGCGAAGTGTGTAGCTAGTTAAGAGTCAAAAAGGGTTTTACCCTTCCTTTATGTAACTAGAGTCAGCTTTTGAAGATCTACCCATGGTCCATGGACCATGGGATTGTAAAAATAGATTTGTCTTAGAGAGTCTAAGGCAAGTAAGTATGAAGTCTAGGGGTACGAGTGAAGAAGTATAACATAGAGATAGGAGTTTTAGAGGAGGGAAAGGCTTGACAACTGAGTGCGCAGAGGCCTAGAGTAGTGTCTACAGATGAGTGCGTGGACCCCTGCAATTGAGTGCGCAAAGAAGTTTTGAGTCTGTAAACCTTTGCTGAATATCAATAAAGAAGATTGTTACAGAAATTCTTCTGTTTAGTCCCTTTACTTCTGTCATCTAAGAATGCACTATATGCTGTGATGAATGATGGTTTTATAAATTAATGATGTATTGATGTGCAACTTTACTTAATCTATAGTGTTATCTAGATGTAATTAATGTTAAGTGATTATACGAGGATCATAACACTTTATGTTAAAGTTATCGCACACTTAGGTGATTTTGAGTAACTATTGATCTAAGGGTAATCAAAATTGTGTGAGTATCTAATTGACCTGTTTAGGGTCTGCAAAAGCCAATCGTAGACCTTTGCAGAGGTTTAGAGGCTGATTGAAGGAAGTTATAGCAATAGGCTATAAGAGCATAGAGGTCTGTGTGAAGGCACATCTAGGTCACCAAAAGGACATCACACTGATCTCTGGGTGCAAAAACTTGGTTCTAGCATCCCCCCATACTCCTTCGGGTGAGGCTTTAGTACATGCACCATGGATTGATGCTAAAAGGGTCAATAGTGTAGGGATTTGTTTGGCATAACTAACTCTGACCCTGGGTCAGGACTCCCTAAGCTAGCATGAGTATAAAAAAATATTCTAGTACGTGGTCAAAATATCAGAAATACTGACAAGAGGGATGTGTTGGGTTCTAACAATCACATGCATAGTGGCATGGTTCCCCATACTTGTAACAAATAACCTGTCTATGACCTTTTCAAGCTCCTCCCTCTCATCTCTTCCTCTTTCTTGGAATCCTTTTCACACTAAATGTGTGCCTTGACCCTGCTGTGGACATGTCTCAGACTGTACTTGATATTTCTTAGTTTTTCCCATCATTAAATCATAACTTTAGCAATTACGCTCATCATGGGCTACTTAATTACAAAAACTATAGAATACTTGTTGGGGAGTCTGTATGATCCAAAATGGATCCATTTACTCTCTAAAGTCTTCAAAAATCATTAAAAGATCAAAACAAATGCATGAGAAGAACCCTTTGAAACATCGGAAAACACTATCAGGAGGCAAAAAAGCATAAGAAATAGTGGAAAACAGGCTTATTGACGGTCAAAGGAATGATGCAAAATAGTCGTCAGATCTAGCCAATCAACGATCTAGATCTGGTTGGCAAATCACAATCAGCAAAGACTATCGGAGGAAATCGGTGCATATCATATATGTATTGCGATAGTGATCAGCGGGGGCAACAAGGACTGTCAATCAAGTGCGTAGATCGATGGCCCACATTGCATCGCGACATCGCATTAGCAAACCACGATAGAGTGCTCACCAGACAGCCGGGGGTTTTCGTGATATGTGATTTCGATCAATTGCATCGCGATGTCACAATTGGAGCTACATAGAGGAGAGAGCATACACACACAGATATATATATATATCTCTATATATTATATATATATATATATATATAATATATATATAATATATATATATATATATATATATATATATTATATATATATAATATAGATATATATGTGTGTGTGTGTGTGTGTGTGTGTGTGCACGATGCGATTAGCCGAACCCCATGGGAATATAAATGCTATCGCATAAGATTTGAGATCCATCGATTGGCATTTTTAATGTAATTCTGTGTATTTCATTTATTAAATGAAATACAAAGAAATAGTGCTGATGTGATAAAGCCCAGACCCAAAGGGGTTTGGGAATGAAAATACATAATATTTGAAATCCTTCATAAGCCATTTTTGCAGTATTTTCATAGTTTTAATGTATTTCTAAAACACAAAGGGACATGTCATTTGCGACATGTGATTGCGACTCACAGGCAGAACTGATAGGAGAATAGGACACATTTATGAATATTTGAACTCTAGATGAATAGTGCTTTTGGAGGATTTTCATAGCTTTGAATGCATTTCTCCATGTTAACAGAGAATGATCGTTCCAAGGATTTCAAAGACCCAATGCACTCATCCATTACAGAATAGGTGGCCACCTCCACTTAATGCGTTATGAAATGATTGTTTAATGATAGAAGAGGGATTCAAGAGTACAGAGGTTGGGAGATAGAAAGTCGAGAAGTGTAAATAAACATGTAGAGCAGATTAGCTTTAAAGCCATAGAAAACAGAAGACACAGGCAGGCAATGCTAAGGTAGAGCTAAGACAGAAACAGAGAGTGATAGAGAGAGCCTGTGTACTCAGAGAGGCTTGAGAGGTTTAAGAAAAACTCTTGTTGTTGTATCTGTTGTGTGTTGAGACTCAAGTTGAGCTCATATTTTTGTAAAACTCTATTCTGAAGACATAATAGAGAGGTCACCACTGAAGCTTGGACCAGGATATGTAGCACATGAGTATTGGGTGAAATCCTTATGGTTATATGTGTTTGTCTATTATGATCTATTACTGCTTCATTGTATATGTATTACACAATATTATCGATCCATTGCATAAAGTAACATAGGCATATCCATGCACATGAGTCTGTAATACCTTAATAATTTTCTTAGATCTCATTATCAAATCAATATACAAACTTTTATAACAAATGGAAATTGTTAGTTCAATATTTTCCTGTTATTTGTGAGATAACACACTAGGGAATTACATTAGTACTTGATCCAGTAGAGGTTTATAGCTTCAGGGGGTTAGGACCTCCCCCAATTAGATAGTTCTGATATACTGGGTGATGATCCTTGTCATGACCATTTCCGTTTCACTTTAAGAACCACACTTCAGAATGTGTCTCATTTTTTAGCTCTTTTCTCTTTTTGAGATCCCGCAACTCCATATGAAGGCTATCCAGTTACATCTGAATCTATTGCAGTCCCATATTTGTATCCTAAATAGGAAAAGCCTCCAACTTCATAGCAATTTCTAGCTCTTCAACCTGTGATCCAATCTTTTACTATCACAATGGTAATCTCAAATTAGGAAACAACGTAGCAATATACCATTCCTTATGTTGATCATCTGAAATCTATAGATTATCCTATTGTAGTAGACATTTCAGCCTTTGACCAATATCTCATGCAGATACATTCACCTTCTACATAATTTCTTTGACCTTAGTCACATACTAGGCTTGAGACTTTGGCTTTTTGAATTCATTATTCAATGCATCTTTTGTGTCTTTCAATGAAACAGTTGGATTAGTTGTACTGTACTTAATATACCAAGTTAGTGTCCTATCTTGCAATGTTGTGACTAGTTGCGCTTTCTTTATATCATGATCCATTATCTGTTGTGACTTCCACAAAACATCTGCTACAAACTAGAATTGATCAGGGTCTTCTATCCCCAGGCCCCTAATATAGGCATCTTTGTAGTGGTCACCATACTAAATAGCAAAGGTGGAGGTGGAGGTGGAGGCGTAGGTGTGTGAGGTGGAGGTGATGGTTGAGGCAAAGTCAATGGATGTTGTATTCCCGTAGTGACTTGATCTACTGTTTATGGCACACCTATGGGCATATTTGGACTATTACTTTCTTATTCTCTATTGGATGCTCCCAACGGAGGAATATACCTAGTAATTGTATCTAAATATTTTATGAACTATTTCCCACTTTATATAGCTCCCGTCGAGCTTATTATAATTTTGAATTTAGTGGCATAACTCATTTCTTGCACAATATCATTTTAATCCAAGGTTCCAGAGATTTCAGATACGTATCTCTTGGTCCTTTGAAAAACTAGCATTCAACTTCTCTAAAACTGATAAACGTATCAATCATGAACTCAATGATAAATCTACACAAAATACTATCGATCCAGTAAGCGACAATGTTCACAACTTTGTATTATGATCCTTCTCGGTGCTTCACTAACTCTGGAGTCCACATAATAGGGTTATCCAGCTTCTAGGTAGGTTAACCATCTGCCAATTCATCCAACCATTCATATAATTTAGATGGAAAAGAGAAAAATAAAACTTTGTGTTCATATGTATACATATATCTCTACAACCATTCTTCTTTCGATAGACATAGATTCTTGTTTTCTTCAGCTGCAAACTCATTCAACTTCTGATCTATCCACTTCTCAATCTCCTTGTTTGTTCGTATCCATAGACCCCACATCACATGTGCCTTAGATAGATCTCATTCCCAGTAATGGAACCATTTTTTGGTTTGATGGGGCTTGGACCCATGTTCAGAGTTAGCTTTGCTAACCAACAAAACCCTACACTACTAGCTGTTCCGAAAACAACCGACATAGCGCAGGTTGCAGTCCCACCCGAGCCAGTATTAGGGGATGATAGGACTAGTTTTCTACATCTAGAGGGCTATGTGATGTGTTTTTTGTGGATGTAGGCCTTTATCTTGACCTTTCATACCGTAACCCTTGAAACCCAAAACTTATAGTAAATAATAGTTAACAAATTTTTGTCCTTCGCCAATTGCACTAAACATGGATAACATCATACAAAAAAGAAGATCTACATCTTTGCCAATCTACTGAGTATTGTTCCCAATTAAATGAATTCAATAGATCATAAATACAATAACTTTAGAAATAAACAAGAATACACAAATGGACAGATATTTCTTCAAAATATGTCTTAATTATGCTTCATATGCTCAGTTACAAACTCATTCCAACCATGCACACACAGTTGCAGGGGCCTGTGCACTCAGCTACAGACTTACCAAGGTATCCATGCACACAGCTGCAGGAGCCTTCCCCTTGACCCAAGTACACAATAGATAAATTTAGATTCAACTTGTGCACTTCCTACTTAGCTTACCTATGACTCTTCCTTTTATACTCTTTCTTCATTACATTACCATGGTCTATGAACCATGGGCAAGTCTCAACACAACTTGACTTTAACAAACTAAGGGGCTCTAACCTTCCTAAAGCCCCCTTGACTCCTATTGACCCACACTACTCATGCTCCACTCCTCAAAATGTGGATACTCTATAATATCTTTACAAAATTAACAAAACTTTAACAAAATCTGATCCAGGGGACCCTATCCTACAATTTATTATTATCTATTGTAGAGTAACAATTATTACAGTTGCACTTTACTTTAGCACAATGATGGTTTATGATTTTATATGGCATGTTTAAGTAAGTAATCTAATGCGGCGAAGTAATTTTAAAGTACTAAGAATAAGATAACATAATAATACCACATCTCCTAATCCTTTCAGGCTGCAAAAACTTGGTTCTACATCCTCCCATAATCATTTTGGGTGAGACTGTGATATGCTTGTAGGTAATTTTTGAAAGGGCCACTAATTGAGGGCTTTTTTGGTGCATAGTATAGACCAAACTCGGGTCAGACCAAACCAAGCCAACAAATGGTTCCGTTGGAAGGACCAGGGTCTCTTTGAGGGATATGTGGATGTGGTACCTGTTAGGTCCCTATACTACTAGTGTAGCCCCTTATTGTTATTATTACAACCCACTTTTGAATTGTTGTGCCCATGCAATCCCCATATTATTATTATTGTGCCCCATAGAATCCCAATATTGTTATTGTTGTTCCCTAACATTATTATTGTTATGTTAGCTCTGATCATATTATGACCCCTTAGATTCCTATATATATAAAGGAGGTACTCTCATTTGTATCATCCAAGAGTTGTTCATTTGTGTAATGTAAAGGAGGTTTACCCCTTGTAGAGGCTTATTTTGAACTAATTGATCTTTCTCTTCTTCTATCTTGTGAGCTGGTTTCATAACATTTGGTATCCGAGCTTTCGATTCTAGGGTTTTGCTACTTCAAACATGTCATTGTGGAATTTTATCTATAACATTGGCTGTATTTCGTTTCAGAGGCTGAAATTAAAACCCATTTGATCATGAATCTTGCTGAACCTTGTGTCCAAATGTCCGATCTTGTCTCACTATAGTTTCTGAGATATGAGCTGAGGAAGTTAGGATTTTTATAGGCTGCAAAATTCCATCACAAACAGGTCATCGTGCAATTGTTACTATAACTATTTTTCTACGAAACTTTAGAACATGAAATCATAACCCATTTGAGAAGACTTCATATGGAATCGTGGGTATAAATTTCAGATGTTGGTTCGCTATATTTGCAATTTATAGGATCCAAGTAAGTTATGGTTTTTGCAGGCTCCCAAATTTCATCTCAAACAGGTGACCTTGGGAAAATCATCATAACATTCTCTCTAAGCCTCAGATTTGAATATTGTAAAGAGAGATAGAAATAGCAAGGATTGTAGTTTGTTGGGTATCATCTTTAGGGCCCAAAGTCAAAACAATATCATGTGGCACTTCATACAATTTCTCTCTAGTGAACTAGTCTATTATGAGGTCATCATAGAAAACTGGGAATAAAACTGTCTTGAAGAATCCAATCTTGATCAGACCTATGGGGTTGGAAAGAGGACTTAGAGGGATACTACAATACTCAATTTTAGAAATCGGAGATATGAAATTACAAGGTTACAGTTGTTTCAAGATCTAACTCCTAAAAGAAAGAAAAATAGATAAGAGGAAGTTTTATTGAAAGGATTGAGTAACTTGGATACTAAAGATGGAACAATATTTTGATGTACACAATGTGCAACTATTAAAAAAGGTACGTATTGCATCTTTATATTTAGAACTGAATAAATTTGTATGGTATAGAGGGCTTTTTTCTCGTAAACCACCAGTCAACTGGTCAATTTTCAAGGAGGAAATGATAGCACATTATGAGGATACAAAGAGAACCACCTTCTTTATCCAATTGATAAACATCAAACAAAAGGGTTCAATGACATATCACATTGAGTAATTCCAAAAATTAAATATAAGTGTAAATGATATTCAAGAGAAGCAGAGGATTGATGTCTACATAGGGACATTAAAGGATAACATTCAACATGAGGTTCGTCTTTGGGAACATGATTCATTGGAGAAGGCGTTCAGGTTGGAAAGAAAAATTGAAAGAAAACTTATGGCAACAAGGAATTCTACCACTCACAACTATAAAGAAGGAAGTGTTGTTTCTCCTAACCTTCCACAACCTACAACATTGACACTGTAACAATTGGAAGAAAAGAGAGAAAAAGGGATTTGTTATAGTTGCGTTAGAAAATACACTAAAGGTCATAAATTTGCTAAGAATAAATCAATTTACATAGATGGGGAAGAGGTGGAAGAAAAGGAATAATAAATGTCAAAAGAAGAGGATATACACTAGGAACCAACCCCAGAGATAGAAGAAATGAATCTAACCATATCTTGTAACGCATTGATAAGAATTACCACTCCTTAAACTCTCAAGATAGAAGGATATATCAAGAAGAAAAAGGTAACAATGTTGATTGATTCTGGTAGTCCCCATAATTTTATTCATTGTAAGATATCCAAGGAATTGAATGGCTTCTTATATCCAACACCATAATGTAATGTAATGGTTGCACATGGAGGAACCATAAATTTCTCTAGAAAGTGCCATAATATCAAGCTATCCATGCGAGAATATATCTTGAATAGTCCAATGTTTTCCATTCCAATGGATGATGCTAATGTTGTACCGGGAGTCCAATGGTTATAGTCTTTGGGGACGATAACTTTTAATTTTCAAGAACTTTTTTTGAATTTTTTTTTGGGAAGGAAAGGAAGTTGAATTAAGGAGTATCGCAAGGAAACTAGGAAATATAATTAATATTAATAGCATGAAAATTATTCTAAAGAAAGAAAAATGGGGCATAATATGTTCACCACATGTCCAAACAACAAAATCATCTATTTATCCAGATCTCCAAAAAGTCTTGGACAATCATTCTAAGGTTCAAGCAATGGAAGATCACGTCGAGCATAAACAACAAGTTATCCAACTCTTAAAGGATAACCTCACTTTGGCACAAAATCTAACTAAACAACAGGAAAATCAACATCACATCGCAAGAAGTTTTAATGTAGGAGACTGGGTATTTTTACGGCTACAACCATAAAAAAATGTCCCAGAAGCAAGCTAGGAAGGATAATAAATTATCACTAAAGTTCTATGGTCCTTACAAGGTATTGCAAAATATTGGTACTATGGAATACAAATTGGAGCTTCCTACATATTCCTGAGTGCACCCAGTTTTGCATGTTTCATGCTTAAATAAGGTTGTAGGTGACAAGCTCCTAGTTCAAAAAATATTGCCAAAACTTGATGAGGAAGGAAAAATCATATTGGAACTTGAAGTAGTCATGGAAATAAGAACTCGACAACTACGAAATCGAGCAATTTCAGAGTATCTCAGAAAGTGGGAGAACTTAACCACTGAAGATTCTACATGGGAGGATGATAATTTTATACAGAATAATCTAGAACTACTCAAGCGTCGAGGACAACACTTTTTGAATGAGAGGGTCATGTTAGGTCCCTATACTACTAGTGCAGCCCCTTATTGTATTTTTTGCCCATGTAGTCCCATATTGTTATTATTATGCCCCATGGAACCCTAGTACTGTTATGCTTGTGCCCTTACATTATTATTGTTATGTCGAATCTGATTATATTGTGAACCTTTAGACTCCTATATGTAAACAGGAGTTATTTTAATTTGTAATATCCAAGAATTATTCATTTTTGTAATGTAAAGGATATTTCCCCCTCGAAGAGACTTATTTTGAAGTCGTTGATCTATATCTTCTTCTATTTTGTGAGTTGGTTTCATAATAGTACTTGTTGAAGAAGGAGATTCAAGAATGGATAGAGTTAAAAGAGTGATAATTTGCGGATCAAGGAAATGAAATCCCTCATCTGATATTCAAAGCTTGGTTACAAAAGTATATTTTTACAAATCAATACAAAATTTGCTTTGCTTTATTTCCTGTTGAGTTGTACAAGTGGATATCAAGGTTGAATGAAAGGAAGAATTGTTTCAAAGGTGAAGAACCTACGGTGTGGACTCCTGAAATGATACAACGACTGAAGAGCACTGACAATAGGATTTCAAGGGATGTCAATTTATGGATCGGTAGCATCTTGGGAGGATTTATTAATGAGTTTGTTGTAGACTCTACAGTGTCCTACAATGACATAGAATGATAATTCTTCAAAATCCTATGAGGTAAGTATTTAAAATCTCTGAAAATTTGGATTAAGATGTTTCTGTGTGAAAAGGGAGTTTTATAGGTGCAGACATATTGCTAGTTTACATATGTTTAGAAGAAGAGAGAATAAACCTAAGAAAGAGATCAGAACAACACGAAGTGGAAAGAGATATAGAGTAGATACCAAAAAGAGATATCATGGACAAGACTTGAATACCTTTATAGAAACATATTACAGTCCTATTTTAAATGAATTTGGAAGTGAAAGAGAAGAGAGCCACCCTGATAACCCCCAGGTAAATTCACAGTATTCACCCTCTCAGCCTGATAGTTCGCAAAACCCAAAATCCAATAATTTCCAGGGTGTTTTTGGCTTTCCCTCTCCCCCTCCCTATCCCCGCCCCCCCAAAGGAGAAGTATGGATAATGATATTAAGCTAGGCATTTTCAAAGGAATTGGAACAATTTTGGTTTTATGCGAAGTTCTATGGACATCAAGAAAATAAACGATGAAAATATATATAAAGCGCAACTCATTATGATGTTCATAGATAGAGAATTGACATGGTATATGAAGTATTCAAATAACCAGAACAAAGCATCTGTAGATATTAAAAAATCATTGATAAGAGAGTTTAAAAAATCAAAGTCTGAGTTGCAGTGCATCACCGAGTTGAAAGAGATCAAATAGAAACCTACTGAGCCTATTTGGGAGATTGATTAGGGATTTAAGGTGTTATTGGTTTAAGTAAGCTTCGATATAGCTTATAGAAACATCGATAATGGTTTATAGTTGAGCTGATACCACATATCAGATTTCCATTGACACAACAAAAGATAGAAAGTCAAGCCGAAGCTCTATAGATGCGATGAAATTAAAAGTTTCACCTATAGAAGATACTAATGCAGGCATGTAAGATATTCAGAATCATCTTGTGATCCTAAACCTATAGATACAAGACATCAACTAAAGTAAATAAGTTAGAGAATAAATATGGTGTAGGAAGTGAAAGTTAGAGGGCCATTCTAAAGAACACTTTGCTATCTTTAGGAACTACATGGATAGTGAGGCACCGAATCCCTTGAATGTAGGTTCCAGCCAGTGGTATGAAATATGTAAGACTAGAGGCCAAAATCATTTAGAAGACTATTACTTGTTACAAAAATATGTACAACTCTGAGGAATCTATATTGCAAATTCTGTAAATTAGTAGGACACGATGAGAATAATTGTCGGACTTACAAATTAATGATGGAGCGCGGTGTTGACACTTACGAAATACAAGCAAAAGAGCATGGACATGAGAAAAATGGACAACGTGGTGGTTGAGGAGGTTACCAAGGAAGAGGTTGAGGTTGTGGTTTTGGTCAAGGACATGGACAGATCATTTGCTATAACTGCGGCTAGCTAGATCATTTTGCGAGAGGCAACTAGAACCCCAAACTAGCTTGTAAGTATTGTAAATTCTTTGACCATGTGTTGGGCGCAACCCAACTTGGTTTAGTTTTGGAAAGAAGTCCACATTTTTTGGAGTGGGGCAGAGTGTGGGGTCAACCATGTAGCAGAGAATTTTTTGATATACCATGCGGTATAAGGGCTTCGGGATAGGGAAATGCCCCTTCATCTTGTAATACTGTAAAGTATTAATGGTTTTTGGACCATAGTTTCTTGTAGTAGGGAGTCCATGGTATGTGGACCATGGTATTGTAATGATGTAAGCTCAATATAATAGTATATATAGGGTAAACTAACAATAATAAGAATAATATTTATGGTCCAGATCTATGTTTATGGTTGAATTGTTGTGACCTATAGTTTGTGGCGAAGGAAAGGCTCTGCAGCTGGGTAAACAAAGCCCTGAGTCTGTAGCTAAGTGGGTAGAGGACTTGTAGCTTAGTGCGTAGGTGAAGAAGTATTTGTTGTACAAGAATTATTATCATCAAAAACATTTTTTGTGGACGTAGTCCCACATTGGGATGAACCATGGTAAAATCTATCTTTAGAGCATATTTTGTTATTATCTATTGTAGCGTAGTAGTTTATTGTAATTGCATTTTATTACAGCGTAGTAATGGTTATGGGTTTATATGATATATTTATGTCATTAAATGAATGTGTTGAAGTAATTTATGAATGTTAAGAATAAAATAACATAATAATACAACATCACATCATCCTCCCATAGTCATTTTGGGTGAGACTGCATTATTCTAGTAGGTCATTGTTGAAAGGGCCAGTGATTGAGAGTTTTGTTGGTGCTCAATATAGATCAAACCTGGGTCAACCCAAATCATAACCAAAAAATGGTTCCATTACGAGGATCGAGAATAGGAGTGAGAATTTGCAACCCAACTTGGCCTTGTTTTTGGCAGGAACTCCATATTTTGTAGAGTGGAGTGCACAATATAACATGCAGTAGAGTGTGATGAGGACCACACATAAGAGAAATTTTGGATATAACGTGTGGTATAAGGGCTTAAGGATAGGGCAAAGCCACTTCCTTTTGTAATGTTATAAAATATGAATGGTTTTCAGACCATAGTTGCTTGTATTAGGGAGTCCATGGTATGTGGACAATGGTATTTTAATGATGTACCCTCGATATAATAATATCTATAGGGTAAACTAATAAGAAGAAGAATCATCTTTATGGTCCACATATGTGTTTATGGTTGAATTATTGTGATTTTTAGTTCCTGGTGAAGGAAAGGCTCTACAACTGAGTGTGCCGATGACCTGGAACTTAGTGCGCAGGTCAAGAACTATTTAATGTACAAGAATTATTATTATAAGCAACAATTCTTGTGGATGTAGTCCCACATTAGGATGAACCATGGTAAAATATGTGCCATACATGTGTATATTTTCTTATTATTTGTTGTAGCATAGCAACTTATTACAATTGCATTGTATTACGACGCATTGAGGATTATGGGGTTATATGATATGTTTCTATGATGATTAAGTGAATGCAACGAAGTAATATATGTTAAAGATAAAATAACATAAAAATACCACATTGCATCATCCCTCAACATTGTAGAAAACCTGGTTCTGCATCGTCCCATAGTCACTTCGAGTGAGATTGTGATCTGCTTGCAGGTGTTATCCGAAAGGGCCAGTGATTAAAGGTTTTGTTGGTGCGTAGTATAGATTGAAACTGGGCTACCTTAATTATAACGAACAAATGGTTTCATTTATAGGACTGAGATCTATTTGAGAGATATGTTTATGTGGGATCTGTCGAAGAAGGAAATTCAAGATTGGCTAGAATTGAAGGAGTGAGAATTTGTAGATCAAGAGAATAGAAACCAACGTCTGAAGTATGAAGCTTGGTTACAGAGATATATTTTCAGAGATCAATACATAATTTTCTTCGGATCATTTCCTGTTGAACTGTGCAAGTAGATATCAAGGATGACTGAAAGAAATACCTATTTTAAATTTGGAGAACCTACGATGTGGACTCCTAAATTGATACAACAACTCAAGAGCACCGACAAGAGGATTTCAAGGGCTGTAAATTTCTAGATTGGTAGCATCTTGGGAGGATTTATTACTGAGTTCGCAGTGGACCCGAATGTGTCACACAATGAAGAAGAATGACGATTCTACAAAGGATTGCAAGGTAAGTATTTAAAATATTTGAAACTATGGATTAAAATGATTCTATGTGAAAAAGGATTTTTACAGATGTAGCTAGATTTCTATTTTATTTATGTTTGGAAGAAAGGAAAATAAATTTTAGCAAGAGATTGGAACAACGTGAAGTGGAAACAAGTATAGAATAGATACCAGAAAGAGAGCTCATTGATAAGATCCAAAGAACTTTGTAGAGACTAAGTATAGTCCTCTTTTGAGTGAGTTTGAAAGTGAAAGGGAAGATAGCCACCCTAATAAGCCCCACATAGATTTGTAGTATTCACCTTCCAAGCGTGAGAGTTCACAAAAGCTAGAAGAAGGTAAGAGCCATGGTATTTTTTACTCTCCCCCTCCACCCACCCCTTCCCCTCCTTATACCCCTCCTACCCCCCGTCCCCTCCAAGAAGAAATTTGGTCAATGATATTAAGCTTCTTGTTTTCAAAGGAATTGGATTAGAAGATCCAAAGCAGTTTTGGCTCTTATGTGAAGCTATATTGGCCATGAAGTAGATCAATGATGAAAATATAAAGAAAGTGCAACTCATTATGATTCTCTAAGATAGAGCATTGACATGGTATATGAAGTATTTAAATAATTAGATTAGAACATTTGCAAATATTAATGCACCATTGATAAGAGAATTTAAGAAGCCAAAATCTGAGTTGCGGTGCATCACTGAGTTAAAAGAAATTAAACAGAAGCCTACTAAGTCTATTTTGAAATTTGATCAGAGATGTAAGGAATTGTTTGATCATGTGAGCTTAAAAATAGCTCCGTAGCAACATCAAGAATGGTTTATAGTTGTGTTGTTACTGCATATCAGATTACCATTGATGAAAAAAAGATAACAAGTCAAGTTGAAGCTCTGTAGACTGCGATGAATTTAGAATCTTTGCTTATAGGAGGTACTAATGCAGTTATGCAATAGATTTAGAGTCCGATGCAAACCTAACCCTGTAGATACAAGATATCAAGAAAAGAAAAGAAATCAAAGAAGAAGTATGGTGTATAGAGTGCAGATCATAGGTCCATTTTAAAGAACAATGTCCTATCTTCAGGGATTACATGGCTAGTGGGGCACTGAATCCCCTAAAAGAAGGATATAACTTGTGGTGTGAGATATGAGAGAGCAGAGGCCAACATCGCTTAGAAGATTGTTACGTGTTACAAAAATATGTGCAGACTCTAAGGAACTTATATTGCAAATTTTGTAAATCAGTAGGACATGATGAGAATAATTGTTGAGCTTATTAACTAATGATGAAGCAAAGTGCTGACACTTATAGAATGCAAGCAAAAGAGCATGGAAATGAAACTAGTGGACAATGCAGTGGTTGTGGAGACTACCGAGGAAGAGGTTGAGGTGTTGGAGCTAGTCAAGGATGTGGACATATTATTTGCTATAACGTCGTTCATGTAGGTCATTATGCAAGATATTGTCAGAACCCTACTACGACATGTAAGTACTACAAATTTTTTGACCATGTGATTTAATAATGTCCTATACTTATGGAAAAAATGCAAGAAAAAAGGAATTAGCAACTGACACAGAATATTTAAATGATAACTGCTGAAAGAAGGAATGAAGAACCATGAATTAGTGTTGTTACTAGAAGTGGAGCTGTGACTCGTAGTGATAAAGTGGATGGAAAGAAAGGATCTGAAACTGCATGTGTTAGAAAAATTGTTGATAAAGCTCCAATATTTTTAGATTCAGAAGGAAAAAGAAGTATTTATGGAAGAAAAACAAATTTTTATGGATGCTAAAGCTTCGACCTCCAGTATGCAGCAAAAGAATAAAAGTAGCTGCGACATATCATTAGGTTTGACACAAAATCAAGCTTCGACACAGAATCAAGTTTCAACGCAGAATCAATCTTCAACACAAGAACAAGCTCTAACACAAGACTATGATTTAGAAAATCAAGGAGATACTTTAAATTCGTTTCTGTAAACTTGTATTAAATTGTTTAGAGATCAAAAGGGTATATAAGGGCTTCAACAATTGATAAATTCATGTGCATCAAAAGAAACATCATGAGGTGAGATGCACGTAGTGAATAGTTTGCATTGACAAAAAAAACTAGAATATAAATGAGGCTTAGTGCATAGATAAGAGAATATGAGATGGATCAAGTTATTCTAGATCTGGAAACTGATGCTAATGTTTTGAAAAAGCAGGCATGGGAATTAATGGGTAAGCCAAAGTTATAGTGGTCGCCTATTTAGTTAAGGATGGAAAATCATGAAAATATCTTCCCCTTAAGAAGACTACCAAACATAATAGTGAATATTGAAGGAGTTTGCACTATTGCTAGCTTTGAAATAATAGAGATCATTAATGTTAGTAACAACTTATCTTGCATTGCTTGGACATGGCTAGCCATTTTATAATATGGCCATAATTAATCTGAAGAAGAGACAAATGATATTTTAAGAAAGAAATATGAGATTAATTGTTCCCTTGGATCCATCTAAAGGAGTAACATATACATAGCCAATCAAATAAGAGTATTGCGCAACTGATATAGACAATATTTAGCAAATGAAAACAAAGGAACAAGATTGGGTTAACCCTACTGTAGAAGGCAAGTTGACTTGGGAGCATGATAGTTCTTGTACCTTAGACTCAGAAGAAGATTTCGAAAATTGGAAGAATTGGTTACACGAAGTATCCACAAGGTGATGTGCAAGAATTACCAAATCCATTCAATGTATGGCATCTGAGGTATGTAAACTACCTTCTTATGATGGCTTAGGTGGTATAAATAATTTTCTTGATGAATATGAGGAAAACGTTCCAGAGAATAAAAGGTTGTTATCCTTGGATGTAGCCCTCTCACGCGGAATGAGTCGAGGTTGTGGACAAGATCGACCTTCGTACTATCTACAGATATCTAGTGACAAGAAAGCCAATCAAAAACTATCTTTCTCTAAGTATGCAATTAAAAACAAAGGAAAACAAGTGTTTTAGGCCTACCTTGGGTCCAATGCAAGTTTGTGGAAGCCTTGCTCCCTCGCTCCAAATGAGCTTCCTTGAAGTGTAATTCTGCAAACACAAACAAGCAAACACATTAAATAGCACCTGAAAAGCCAATTTCATAAAGCATATTCATCATAATGATCAAGGAGATTATGAAACAAACCACATAAGACAATTTGTTGAGAAAAATGAATCTGATTGTATTAATTCAAATGGAAGAAGAACTTTACAACCTGTGCCTTGATGCTGTACAAGCTCCTCCCAGGGTCCGACAAGAAGTCTCCTCTACTTTGACAAGTTTCACTCACTTCCCAATGAAACCAAAAGGTATGTGATCTCTCCTCTCAAGTTTAACTAGGAAGTCCCAATTCCATCAGCATTTACCCTCAAAATGTTCAGCTTCTAACCTCTCCAGCAACTGACCCAATGCCTTAATTTATAGTGCAATGGAGGGAAGTTACTAGGTCCTCCTTCAAAGGGATAAAGCCCTCCTTCAAAGGGATAGCTCCTCCTATCAAGGGATTAGCTCCTTATCTTTTGGGATGCATGAACCACCTTGGAGCGAACAATCCACGTCAAAATCCTTCTAGAAACATCTAGAATTAACCCAAAAGTGAGTTTTTTTAGGATAAACTTGCGCCTTTTTTACTTTTACAGGGGTACACACCCACCCCTTTACAGACAGAGCGTGCAGATACGCAGG
>APFE031147689.1:82256-118104 GCA_000404065.3 Pinus taeda | reverse complement strand
CCTCTACCTTAACAAGTTTCACTCACTTCCCAATGAAACCAAAAGGTATGTGATCTCTCCTCTCAAGTTTAACTAGGAAGTCTCAATTCCATCAACATTTACCCTCAAAATGTTCAGCTTCTAACCTCTCCAGCAACTGACCCAATGCCTTAATTTATAGTGCAATGGAGGGAAGTTACTAGGTCCTCCTTCAAAGGGATAAAGCCCTCCTTCAAAGGGATATTTCCTCCTATCAAGGGATTAGCTCCTTCTCTTTTGGGATGCATGAACCACCTTGGAGCGAACAATCCACGTCAAAATTCTTCTAGAAACATCTATAATTAACCCAAAAGTGAGTTTTTTAGGATAAACTTGCGCCTTTTTGACTTTTACAGGGGTACGAACCCACCCCTTTATAGTCAGAGTGTGCAGGTACGCAGGTAATGTGAACAAAAGGGTGCGGGTCCACAGGTAAAAGTACGAGAAAGTGCGGAACCAGAGTAATATTGATTTTCAATGTCTTTCTCTCATTTGCAAAGCTTGACATGAAGAGCTAAGGTCTGAGACTTGCTTAGGAGGCTAGTATAAGTGATGATAGACCCATACTGACTACAAATAATCATGGTGACGATATTTTTGTGTAACAAGCCGTGAAAGATACTCCTGCTAGATGGTGGGATGCACACAAGAAGAATATAGAATACTGGCATGAATGTCGAATATTGATGTGGATAATGTTTGGACATATAGATATAGAAATAGAGATAAAGTATGAATGTGAAACTATTCCTGGGAATCATATTGAGTTGTGCACTACAACTTGGAAGGAGATTCTAGAGAAACAATGGGTACATGGATTCATTCCTACATTAGAGACAATCCATAAGAACTAGTACCTAGAAACATAGCTTTGACATGGCACAGTAAACTGGAAAGGCATGGTTGATGGATTCATATTAACATTTAGTTTTGAGGATGATTGTCCATATATAGATTCGACCCTTTGGATACTCAAGGAGAGGATATTTAAGAATGTAACTCCACTGACATGGAAGCAACCTGATTGGGCTACGTAGATAGAAAATGCTCTAGAATGCTATAACCTTACTGCTAAAGAAGAAGAAGATCCTCACAACATCGACATAGTAGAATTAGAATGATACCGTGAATTAAATGAATCTAAATTAGAGATAGCATATATAACGAAGCCGCTGAAGACAAAGAAGGTGAACATAGGATTAGAGAAGGAGCCAAAGTTTCCAACAATAAAATATTATTGCGATGAAGAGACATTTATTAAAGTTACATAGTTACTTCATGAATATCAAGAACTGTTTCCCACAAATGTTTCAGAAATGAAGGGTATAGTAGGAGATCGAGGAGTTATGAAGATCCCCCTTAAGCCTGATGCGAAGCTAGTCAACCAAAAGACCTTACATATTGAACCCAAAGTATAAGGAGAAAGTGTAGGTAGATCTTCATATGATGACAATAGTAGGAATTATTAAACCAATGGAAGAATTAGGATGGGTGAGTCTTATGGTGGCACAAGAAAATAAAACTCAAGGAGAAAACAAAATCTGTGTTGATTTGAGAAATTTGAATGATGCATGCTTACATGATCACTTCCCTACCCCTTTCACAGGTGAAATACTAGACAATGTATGAGGTTAGGAATCTTACTCATTTACAAATGGATTTTTAGGTTATCATCAGATTAGGATTGCCCCTGAAGATCGGCATACGACCACATTTGCTATAGAATGGGGCTGATATCAATACACAATAATGACTTTCGGATTAAAGAATTCCCTTGCTATTTTTCTAGAGTGGTGGTTGCAACTTTCAAATCCACAATTTGTTTGAGGTATACATTTATGATTGGACAATATTTGGGTTGCTAAGCAAACATATTGGAAGTTTAAGACTTATGCTTGACACATGTAGAGAATATCAGATACCCTTGAACTTAAAGAAGTGCATATCTTGCATAGCTTTTGGTATATTTTTGGGAAACATTAGTTGTAAGAAAGGATTAATTGTGGACCTTGTTGAGATCGTTATTATTGTGCACTTGCCTCCACCTAAGATAGTAAGACAACTTCGCACCACATTGGAACATATTAGATATTACAAGAAGTTTATCAAGGGGTATGCTAAGATTAATGCAGTTATGGAGAATTTTTTAAAGAAGGATGTAAGTTTTAAATGGAATGAATAATGTCAGAAGAGCCTCGACATATTGAAAGAAAATACTGGTAGTTGCACCTATATTAGTGTTCCTTGATTGGAATAAGGAATTTCATGTCCATGTGGATGCTTCTTGTATGGCTTTGGGAGTAGTACTAGAACAACCTGGTACACAAGAAATTGATCATCCTATAGCTTTTGCAAGTAGGAAATTACCTAAAGAAGAAAATAATTACACCACAACAAAAAGGGAAGGATTAGCCATGGTGTATGCTTTGCAAAAGTTTAGACACTTTTGTTGGGATCACACTTTAAAATATTTACAGATCATTCTACACTAAAGTATTTGGTTAATAAGCCTATTTTAGGAGGAAATATTTTCATATGGATACTATTATTCTAGGAATATGACTTTGAAATCATTCTTAATCTAGGAAGACTGAATGCATGACCTGTTCATCTTTCAATACTGGAAAAAGGGGAAGAACCAACTAGCATAGAGGATAATCCCCCTAATGTGCAGCTATTTGAAATCGGAATTGCAGGTGACCATTTTGCAGACATCATCTAGGTTTTGAACACAACAATGGCTACCTCAAAGTATATTATGCAGAAAAAGAAGGAATTAGTGGTTAAGGAAATTTAATTTTCAATAATAGAAGGAAAATTATATAAGATGGGACCTAATGAGATACAACATTGATATGTTCCTAAACATGAAAAACAGATGATTCTTTCAAAAGCTCATGGTGGCATAGCTAGTGGACACTCTGTAGGAAAAACCACTACGAAGAAGATTTTTAGAGTAAGGTTGTGGTGGCCTACATTACATAAATATGCAAAGTAATATAGTCAAGCATGTGATATGTGTCAAAGAATAGGAAAACCGTCAAGAAGAGTTGAGATGCCATTGGTACCACAAGTTACATTACAGGCTTTTGATAAATGGGCTATTGATTTTGTTGGACCTATCAACCAACTTGGAAAGAGGATTGGTGTGAGGTACATATTTACAGCAACTGGTTACTTGACAAGAGGGTCCGAAGAACAACTGTTAAAGGATTGAAACAAAAAAATTGCTACGAAGTTTATTTTTGAATGCATACTGTCGAGATTTGGGTGTCCAAAGATCTTGATTAGTGACCAAGGTTCATACTTTCTAAATAAAACTATTGAAGCATTGATTGAGGAATTCCAAGTCTATCATGAGAAGAGTACCCCTTATCATACTTAGGCCAATGGAATAGTAGAATAATTTAATAATATTTTGGATAATGTAGTTACTAAGGTATGAAATGTAAATAGAGATGACTGGGACTTTAAAATCCCAACATGTTTATGGGCTTATAGGAGCACATGTAAAATTTAATGGGACAGACACTATTCAGGTTAGTTTATGGGAACAAAGCTATGATTCCCATGGAATACATTGTCACAAACCTAAGGGTTGCAGATTTTACAAATATGGCAGACCCTAACATAATGTAGAAAATAATGTCGCATTTGATTGCTTTAGAGGAAGACAAATTTATAGAATGTTTCCATCAACAAGTACAAAAAGCAAGAGAAAAGGCTTGGCATGATAAACATATTAAGTAGAAGAAGTTTCAGGTAGGAGACCTTGTTATCCTCTATGATAGTAAGTTTGTGAAATTTCTAGGAAAATTCAAGATGCATTGGTTAGGCCCATATATTATTAAGAATATTACCGATGAAGGTGTTGTTCAATTAGCTAAGTTAAATGGAGAATTGATTCAAGGAAGAGTAAATGGAAGTACGTTGAAGCTATACAAGGACAACCTTGTCTCTACAACCTTGCTATAAGAAAGAAAGGAAAAGAGTCTTAGTGCCACCTGTAGTTGAAAGTGGGCAATGGACTATAAACTACACTATAGAAATAACTTCGATGCAGGAAGTTACTTCATTATAGTCTAAAGTATGTTAGAGTTCGTAGGATCCACGATGTAAGAAGGGATGTTTGCTACAATATGGATGTGTCGAAGTTCGCTGGAAGACATAAATATGACCATTAAAAGGGAAAAATACACAGACAGATTAATTTATGAGGCCAGGTTGGCAAGATGTAAGGATAGATATGCAGTTAATGAAGAAATTAGATCACAATCTAAACAAAACGTAAGATAATGATGTGGTTAGAAACTTGAAATAATTATAAAAATACACCTCTCACCTAGATTAAACACTTTGCTGAATTGAGAATTCGAGTCCTGAGAGTGCCAAGAAATTGCATATTTTTTAGCTATCATATGTCGTCTGAGCATTCTTCGGAAGAAATTGTGCATAATTTTTGTGAGAAAGGCTTATTTGGAATCATGGAAACCATTGGTATTCCTATAACATCAGCTGAGATTCCCGTAGTAACATTTCCCACAGCAAAATCAATACAAAAAAAATAGATATCAGCAAGGAAGAAACCGAACAAGGAGGAAAGAACCAAGAAGAATTAGGATAAGAAACTTTCCAAGCCTCAACAACAACCTGAGCAAGTCATAGATAGTGAAGGAGAAAGGGAGGAGGTTTAGATGGAAATAGGCAGCGAAGAATTTCCATCACCTCTACTGCCATACACTCCCTCAAGGAAACCAAATGCTAAACCATTCAAAGACTCGAAGGATGCAAAGCTCAGCACCTTTACACCCTTCTTGCTAGAAGCAATACAATTTTCTAGAGATAGAATTTTTAGGGAAAATTCTGCAGCTGAAGTTTGCGGATTCTCACTTTAATGACAGGAAGAAGTACCCTCAGTTTTCCCTAGACAAGTATTTGAAATAGGTTCACTAACCAAACAATGGAGTGACAAGGCTAGGACCACAATAGTGGGAAAATGGGTTGGCACAGTCAGGATTATTGAATAGGTTAAATGTGTCGCACTTTGGTAGAAGTCTGGGGAACACATCATGTGTGTGAAAGTTCCGCATGTTGGTGCATGATGGAGGATTATGGATGGGAAATAGGATCCCTATAGACCCAATCCTGATCTGGAGGATCATGAGACTACCATACCAAGTGTGGAATCCTATGGAGGATTTCATTAAGAACATATCAGGATTGCGCTATAGCAGATAGTATGAAGAAGAAGTTTGGGCTAGAAAAAGGAAAGAGGGAATATGACATTAATTCAATTAGTGAATAATAAGTTCACATTGCAGTGCACATATTGGTTAGGAAGATCGTGAGAAAGTGTCGAGCAAATGAACTTCATGCGTCAGCAGTTTCATTAGGTATGCAGTCCGTCAACGGGGTTCAGTACAACTAGGTTGATTACCTATGCAAGGAATTTATGGAGGATTACTGTGAATTCTAGGAGAAAGGTACCACATTTCATTTTGCGTGGTTAATTTTGATTATTGCAATGTTAGCATGGAGAGAACATGAGGATTCACAGTTCCGCCCAGTAGCATCAGATGTCTATGTAAGCCATGTGGTATGTCTAATTATGGTTTACCACCCAACCGTCGCGAGCAATGGAGAACATGATGTTCTTCGTATTGTATCATATGGATTTTCATATGTTAGTGTACCACCACCCTTGCATGTTGTTGAGCATATACAAATAATATAGTGTTGGAACAATTTCTCCCACTAAGGGTTGGGACAATCATGGGCTCCCATATGATGAGGAAAGTTCATAGAACCTGTTGGAACTAGGGTGATGGCCATGATGATGGGGTAGAGCTTCATGTAATGGATTTTACCCACATGTTATATGCTTTTGTCTTGGCCATATTTTTCATCTTGTGGTACTTTTCCTGTTAAATGTGGCCATATATGCTTTTGACTTTCTTTTTAGCTGCATCAACCTTCAGGCTTCATTCCAAAACATGACCCAAGGTGTGGGAAAGGGGAAGGGATGAGATGACCCTGTGTGGACTTGATGGAGGAATGTGGACCCAGGTGGGAGAAATGATGGATGGGGTAATAATGAGTGGGAAGAGGGTTATATAAATGGTTAAGGGAGTGGGACCGTTCTTTGTATTATATCATATCGATTTTCATATGTTAGTGTACCACCACCCTTGTATGTTGCTGAGCATACATGAACAATATAGTTTTGTTGTAAAGTTTAAATCCAAATTGCATAGAGTCTATATTCAAGCTTGCAAGGATACAAGAAAGAAATGACATTCCTTGCCATACTTGGTCATAGAGGATGACCTCTTGAAACTCGCACAACAATGGCTTGTAGAATGGATGACTATGCTGGATGTAGGAGCAGGAGACAATGCGACAAGAGAAGATGAGGAAACTTCGATACATGATGAAGCAAGTGGAAAAGACAACGAAAAGGATTAGGATGAGCATGAATTAGAGGAAGAGGAGAAACATGATGAGGGTCACCAGGATCCTGCTGAGGGAGATAAGTAGAATAAGGAGGCTGAAAAGGAATAAACAAAACAATCTACTACATAAAAGAGAAAAGCATAATGCAAAGATACCATAAAGATCAAGAAAAATAAGAAGTAATATAAAATGAAGGATATCACACCAATGATTCTTACTAATGGGGACATGGAGCAGATCGAAGATAGGATCTAATAGGTGACAACTAAATCATGGAACAGAGTAGAAGATCACTACGACACGCTTCTTACTAGTGTCACAAAGAGGATCACAAAATTGAAGATACTGGCATAGATTGTCAGACAACCAGCCTAGATAGAGGAAAGGATTAGATTAGAAAGGCAGATAGAGCCTACACTTGTAGCAAGGTTAGCATATATACGCGTAGGAGCCCTATAATTTGACTCCACCAAATTACAGTAGCAGGCTAAGGAATGGAAGCATGTCAATATGAATATCGCAACAGTTCCATTATAAATATTACACAAGCTACACTTGGAAATTATAGAAGAATTGAGGTTTCATGAACAACACACCTCGCAACTAAATATTCAAGTAGAAAAAGAGTGAGTTGTGCTTTCGTAGAAGCTTGAGCAGGTGATTCAAGAAGGGGATCAAGTAGCACAATAAAACCAGAAGGTCAAGGAGGCAGTGGAAGAAACATGCAGAGAAATCATGGACCTTTATGTCGGAGAGGAAGAGCTAGTAGAAGACAAGGTTGCAAAGCTTGACCTTGCAGTTAAGTGGTACAAGTAGAAAATTGTTGTAATGTAATTCTAGTATGAAAAGCAGATTAATGAGCTACAACCAACTACACCATGGTAAGTATGGGATCAGAGGGAGACTAACCTAAAGGTTGCAATTGCCAACATCTCGTAGTAGTGGAAGACCATGGAAAACTCTTGAATGAAAGTCTATAAATTTGGAATTTGCTATATGAAGATCCAAATGTATAGAAACTGCAGGAAGGAATGCAGCAGAATCAACAATAGTTAGAAGAAATTTGGGCATCTGTGAAGACCTTACCAATCTCTCAAAAGCTTATAAAAATCAATGAGTCAAAGGCCCTCCAGAAGAAAAATGAGGAGATGAAGAAGGAATAACATGTCTTAATAGAGAGGACTCAACCTTTACAGGATGAGGCCCTCCAACTATCACAAGTAGTAGATGAGAAGCTTCAACAAATTTGATAGAGGGAGACAACGTTGGTATAAAAGGCTGTAGAACAAGTGATAGTGGCACTACTGAAGGAAGTGTGCATCGAGGAAAAGTAGATAACATAGACTCTGTAGCAGTTCAATCGTAGGCAAAGAATCTAAGTGACTCGAGATAAGTCACATGTGATTGTTGGGGGCCTATTGAGAGTAACCCAACTTGGCCTAGGGTTTGGAAAGAACTCTCCATTTTGTGGATCAGAGTGTGCAGTGGATTGAAAATTGGACCGCGCAATGGAGAAGTTTTGGATATACGATGTGGTATAAGGGGTTTAGGACAGGGCAAAGCCCCTTCCTTTTGTAGTTTTGTAAAATATCATTAGTTTTTGGACCATAGTTGCTTGTATTGGGGACTCCATGGTATGTCAAACATGGTATTATAATAATGTACCCTAGATGTAATTTTATATATATAGTAAACAAATAAGAAGAAGAATCATATTTATGGTCCACATCTATGTTTATTGTTGAATTATTGTGACCTCTAGTTTGTGGCAAAGGAAAGGCTCTACAGCTAAGTGTGTAGAGGTCTAATTTTGTAGCTTAGCGCACATACGACCTGTAGCATAGTGCATAGGTCAAGAACTATTTGTTGTATAAGAATTATTATCATAAGCAATAGTTTTGGTGGACGTAGTCCCACACTAAAATGAACCATGGTAAAATCTATGTGTTCATGTGTATATTTTCTTATTATATGTTGCATCATAGAAGTTTATTACAGTTTCATTTTCTTACAATGCATTGATGATTATGGGTTTATATGATATGTTTATGTGATTAAATGAATGCGGTGAAGTAATTTATGAATGTTAAGAATAAAGGAACATAATAATACCACATTTCATAATCACTCAAGGCTACAGAAGTATGGTTTTGTATCCTCCCATAGTCACTTTGGGTGAGACTACAATTCGCTTGTAGGTCATTTCCGAAAGGGCCAGTGATTCAGGGTTTTGTTGGTGCGCAGTATAAATTGAACTTGAGTGAGCCTAAATCATCACCAACACCATGTAATTTAAGAATTTCCTACACTTATGGTGAAGATGCAAGAAAAAAGGATTCGACAACCGACACAAAATATTCAAATGATTAAAGTTGAAAGGAGGATTGATGAACGTTGAATTAGTATTATCACTAGAGTGGGGTTGCAACTGATATTGATAAAGCGGATGAAAAGAAAGAATCTAAAAGTGCATCGGTCAAAAAGACTACTGAGAAAGTTCCTATTTTTTATATTTAGAAAGAAAAAGAAGTATTTATGGAAGAAAATCAAAGTTTTATGTATGTTGGAGCTTCAACCAATAATGCATAGCCAAAGCCCAATTAGAAAAGTAAATGTGACATGTCATCAAAATTAATACAAAACTAAGCTCTGAAACAGGGTCGAGCTTTGACACAAGACTAGCATTCAACAAATCAAGTAGGCATTTTGAAGTCTTTTTTGTAGACTTGTATGAAATTGTAAAGAGATCAAAAGGCTATAGAAGGGCTTCAGGAGTTGATAGATTCCCGTGCATCCAAAGAAATACCGCAAAGTGAGATGCATGTAGTCAATAATTTTCATTGATAGAAGAGAACTAGAAGAGAGATGAGGCTTAGTGAGTAGATAGGAGAGTATGAGATGGATCAAATTTTTCTGGATATGGGATAGGATGCTAATGTCTTGACAAAGCAGACATGGGAATTAATGGGTAAGTCGAAGCTATAGTGGTCATTTAGTCAATTAAGCATGGAAAATAAGCAAAAGATCTTCCTTCTGGGAGGGCTACTAGGTGTCACAATGGATATTGAAGGAGTTTGCACTACTACTGATTTTGAAGTAATATAGATCATCGATGACATTAACTCTTATCCTGCATTGCTTATAATTGACTAGGAATTTGACAATATGGCCATAATTAATCTGAGGAAGAGACATATGATATTTTAAGGAAAGAATATGAGAGTAATTTTTCCCTTGGAGCCATCAATAGGAGTAAGATATACATGATGAGTCAAAGAAGAATTCCTGCGCAACTGAATTAGACACTATCTATCAAATTACAGTGAAGGAACAAGATTTTGTTAACCCTACTGTAGAGGGAAAGTTGACTTGGGAGTGTGAAATTTTTTATACCTCAAACTCAAAAGAAGATTTGGAGAATTGGAAGGATAAATTGCATGAAGTATGCATAAGGTGTTGTGCAAGAATTACTAAATCAGTTCACTGTATGATATCTGAGGTATGTAAATTTCCTTCTTATGATGGCTTAGGTGATGTAAATAATTTTCTTAATGATTATGAAGACCAAGTTCCAAAAAAATCAAAGGTTTTCATCACTGAAGATAGACTTGAAATCTACCCTTTCTAGATGGTCGAATGCACACAAGAAGAATATAGGAGGTTGGCAGGAATGTCAAAGATTGATGGGGATAAGATTTTAACAAATAAATATAGAGATGGAGATAAAATATGATGGTGACACTAATCCTAGGAAGCGTATCTAGCTATGCACTATATCATGGAAGGAGATTTGACAACAAGAATGGGTACATGGATTCATTCATACATTAGAGACAATCCCTAAGAAGTCATACCTAGAAATAAAGCTTCGACATGGTACCGTGAACTAGGAAGACATGGTTGATGGATTCATATTAACATTAAGTTTTGAGGATGATTGTTGATACATATATTTGGCCCTTCAGACAGTTAGGAAGAGGATATTTGAGAATGGAACTCCATTGATATGGAATCAACCTGATTGGACTGCGTAGATAGAGAATTCACTAGAGCATTATAACCTCACTGTAGATAAAGAAGAATATCATCGCAACATTGACATAGCAGAGTCAGAAGGATACTGTGAAGTATCTAGACCTGAGTTAGAGATACCATACATAACCAAGCAACTGAATACCAAGAAAGTGAACATAGGATCAAAGAAAGAACCCAAGTTTACAACAATAGGATACTACTAAGATGAAGAGATTTTTAGTAAAGTTATAGAGCTACTTCATGAATATGAAGAACTATTTCGCACCAACTTTTTAGAAATGAAGGGTATAATATGAGATCTAGAAGTCATGAATATTCCCATAAGCCTAACGTGAAGCTTGTCAATCAAAGACCTTACAAGCTGAACCTGAAGTATAAGGAGAAAATGAAGGTAGAGCTTAATAAGATGATAAAAACAAGAATTATTGAACTAGTAGACGAATCCAAATGAGTGAGTTCTATGGTGGTACAAGATAAGAAGGCTCAAGGAGAAATTAAGATCTATGATGATCTAAGAAAGTTTAATGATGCATGTTTAAATGATCCCTTCCCTACCCCTTTCCCAAATGAAGTTCCAAACAATGTAAAAGGTCATGCAGCTTAATCATTTATAGATGGATGCTAAAGTTATCATCAAATTAGGGTTTCACCTGAAGACCAGCATAAGACCATGTTTGGTATAGAATGGGGCTCATATCAATACATAGTAGTGCCCTTTGGATTAAAAAATGCCGTTGCTATATTTTCTAGGGTGGTGGTTGCAACTTTTAAGGAATACATTCACAAGTTTTTACAAGTATATTTTAATGATTGGACAATATATGGATTGTTAAGAAAACATGTTTGAAGTTTAAGACTTATGCTCGACACATGTAGACAATATCATATCTCTTTGAACCTAAAGAAGTGCATATTTTTTGTACCTTTCGGCATATTGCTGGGACATATTGTTTGTAAGTAAGGACCAATGGTGGACCCTACTATGATTGCTATCATTGTGAACTTGCCTCCACCTAATATAGTAAGACAACTTCGTACTACATTGGGACATACTGGGTATTATAGGAAGTTCATCGAGGGGTATGCTTAGATCACTGCATCTATGGAGAAATTGTTGGAAAAGGAGGTAACTTTTCAGTGGAATGAAGAATGTCAGAGGAGCCTCGACATATTGAAATAAAAAGTGGTAGTTGCACCTATACAAGTGTTCCCTGCTCAGAATAAGGAATTCCATGTCCATGTGGATGCCTCTTGTATAGCTTTGGGAGTGGTATTGGCACAACCTAGTGTAGGAGAGATTGATTGTGCTATAGATTTTGCAAGTAGAAAGCTATCTAAACTAGAAAAGTATTACGCCACTACATAATGGGAAGCACTGGCCATGGTATATGCTTTGGAGTAGTTTAGACAATATTTAGTGGGGTCACACTTTATAATGTTTACAGATCATTCTGCACTGAAGTATTTGTTTAATAAGTTTGTCTTGGGAGGAAATATTTGCAGATGGTTACTATTATTCCAGGAATATGAATTTGAGTTCATTGTTAAACCAGGGAGACTGAATGTAGGACTTGACTATCTTTCAAGACTAGAAATAGGGGAAGAACCAAATAGCATAGAGGATAATCTCCCTGATGCACAATTATTTGCAATTAGAGTTGCAGTTGACCATTTCGTAGATATCATTCAATTTTTGACTTCAAGAATGGCTCCTTCGGAGTATACTACGCAGTGAACGAAATAATTAGTAGTTAAAGAAACTGAATTTTCATTAATAGAAAGACAATTGTATAAGATGGGACTATATGCGATACTGAGCATATATGTTCTTGAACATGAAAGAGAAATGATTCTAACAGAGGCTCATGAGGGCACAATTGGTGGACACTATGAAGGAAAAGCTACTTCATAGAAGATTTTGAGAGCAGGATTGTGGTGGCCTACACTACATAAAGATGTCAAGGAGTACTACCAAGCATGTTATTTATGTCAAATAATAGGGAAGCCTTCCAGAAGAGATGATATTCCATTGGGACCACAAGTTACATTGCAGTCTTTTGATAAGCGGGTCATTGATTTTATTGAACCTATCAACCCACCTGGAAAAAGGACAAGTGCAAGATACATAATTACAACGACCGATGACTTGACAAGATGAACTAAATCACAACTAGTAATGGACTATAACACAGAGACAACTATGAAGTTTATTTTTGAGTACATATTGTCTAGATTTGTATGTCCAAAGATTTCGATGACTGATCAAGGCTCACACTTCCTAAATAAGACTGTTGCAGCATTGATTGAGGAGTTCCAAGTTGATCACCATATGAGTACCCCTTATCACCCTCAGGTCAATGGAACAGTAGAAGCATTTAATAAGATTTTAGAGAATGCACTTGCTAAAGTATGCAATGTAAATATAGATGAGTGGGAGCTTACAATTCCAATAGTTTTATGGGCTTATAAGACCACATGTAAAGAGTTGACAGGTCAGACACCCTTTAGGTTAGTTTATGGGCAAGAAGATGTAATGCCTATGGAGTACATCATGCTTAGCTTGAGGATTGCAACTTTTATAGATATGGTAGACCATGATATAATAGAGGAAAGGATGTCATAGTTTCTTTCTTTAGAGGAAGATATATTTATAGCAAGATTCCATTAGAAAGTACAAAAAGAAAGAGAAAAGGCCTATCATGATAGACATATTAAGCAGAAGAAGTCCCAAGTAGGATACCTTGTTCTCCTTTATAACAATAAGTTTGCAAAATTTCTAGGAAAATTCAAGATGCACTGGTTGGGCCCATTCATTATCAAGCATATTACTAATGGAGACGAGGTTCAATTAGAAAAGCTAAATGGAGAATTGGTTCAAGGAAGAGAAAAAGGTAGCTGGTTGAAGTTGTATAGGGACAACCCTACCCCTACAAATTTGTTCTGAAGAAAGAAGAAAATTATTAGTGCCACCTACGGTTGAATGTGGGTACTGGAATATAAACTACGTTGTAGAGAGAGCTTCAACATAGGAGCCTCAACGTGAGAGGGGTTTCTTCGTTACAATATGGGATGCGTTGAATTTCACTGGAAAAATATGACCATAAATGGTGCCTATGACAACATTACATCGAATATCAGAGGAAAATATTCTGAGTGACTTGCTATGACTCACATGTGAGTGTTGGGGGCCCGTTGGGTGCAACCCAACTTGTCCAAGATTTTGGAAAAGGCTCTACATTTTGTGGGGTAGAGCATGTAGTGGAGCAACGGAGCACAGTTTGAAGAATTAAATATACCGTGTCGTGTAAGGGATTTGAGGTGGGTTGAAGCCCCTCATTTTTGTAAAATTGCATGATTCTGTAAAGGATTAATGGTTTTGGGACCATAGTTGCCTGTTTTAGGGAGTCCATGGTATTTTGATTATGTAACCCTTCGATGTAATAGTATATATATAGTAAAATAATAAGGAGAGAATCATCTTGAATTGGATCCAGATCAATGTTATGGTGAACTATTTTGTTCTGTAATTTTGTAGTGAAGGAGAGGCTATGAAGCTAAGTGTGCATAGGATTGGGTCTGTAGCTGAGTGCGCAAACAATCTGTAGCTATGTGTGAAGGCCAAGAATTGTTTGTTGATTCAAATATTTATTATATCAAGAAAAATTTCTTGTGGACATAGCCCTACACTATGGTGAACCATGGTAAATTGGTGTTTGATGTGTATATTTACTTATTATCCATTGTAGAGTAGCAGTTATTACAATTGCATTTTTCTTTAGGACAATTATGGTTTATAGTTTTATATGGCAAGTTTAAGTAAGTAATGTTATGGGCAAAGTAATTCTAAAGTACTAAGAATAAGATAACATAATAATACCACATCTCCTAATCCTTCGAGGCTGCAGAAACTTGGTTCTGTATCCTCCCATAGTCACTTCAGGTGAGACTACAATTTATTTGTAGGTCGTTACTGAAAGGGCCACTGATTGAGGGTTTTGTTGGTGTGCAATATAGATCGAACCTGGGTTAACCCAATCCAAGCCAACAAATTCATTGTCTAGAATAAGATGATGCCAAATGTTCCCTTAACAGAGTCCATGTAGGGCCTATTGGTGATCATTTTGGCAAAGAAACCACTGCTCACAAGGTGGTAATGGTTGGTTATTATTTGATACATTGTTTAAATATTCTCATGCCCTAGTACTAGAATTCAAGCTTGCCAAAAGATTGTTTGTAGGGCTACAAAACCAACTTTTCCCCTTCAACCCATTATTGTTCAAACTCCTTTTGAACAATATGGTCTTGACATTATTGGTCCCATGAATCCTCCTTACTCTAAAAAACAAAGTTACATTTTGACAGCTACATATTACTTTACCATATGCATGGTGGCAATACCCTCATGAGTAGTCAACACAAAATAGGTAATTGAATTTCTTGATTCTCATATTTTTACTCATTTTGGAGTTTGGGAATCACTAGTGTTTGTAAATGCCTCTTACTTTCATTCTCAAGAATTATATTCTTATGCTTATGATAAAGGAAGTAACATTAAACACTCATCAAACTATTACCCCAAGGGGAACGGTCTTGCTGACACTTTGGGCTGATAGAGTCACCCCTAAAGACACCATTGGTAACTCCACTTTCTTCCTTATTTATGACAAAGAAAGCATTTTACCCCCTCATATTTTCGTTCCTTCTCAACAACTATATCAAAATGTTGAAGAAGTCAAGTCTTATGCAATGCAAAATAGAATAGATTCTTTATTAAAATTATAAGTAAGAAAACAATCAAAATGTAAATTCCAGCAACACCAACAACAAGTCAAATGTTGGTTTGATAGAAAATATTCTTCTAATAGAAACCTAAAAGTAGGAGACTTGGTTTTAACATAGGATAAAGCTGATAAGGACAAAGGGGAACATTCCAAATTTTAGGGGCTATAGCTAGGGCCATTCATTGTTGTAAAAAATATTGGTCCAATATGTTTTGTTTGTAAACTTTGGAAGGCTAGATTAGACCTCTTCCAGTCAGTGGCCAACTTATAAATAATTACTTTTGTTAATTCCATTATGGGATTTTGTTTCTATGTAAATATGGTTTTTCTTTTTGCTTTTTATTTTTCTTATTATTTTTTTTTTTTTTCTTTTGGTTTGCTTGAAATTTTTCCATTGCCATAAAATTAATGATCCTATCTGAAGGAATGTTTCAAAAAAATATTAAAACTAACGGTGCTTATTTATGTCTCAATTTTTTGGCGTGTTGCTATAGTTTAAGCTAAAATTGGTTGTTCAAAACTCTTGATTATTTTAGTTATCATTAGAGAAGATCTTTTTTCCATAAAACCCTATTTTATTTAAGAGACTCTTGGTTATCAATAGACTTATTTTGTTATAAGAGTATAATTAATATGCATGTTGTTGACTTTTCAGGATTTTTATGCCATTCCATCTCTTAAGGAGATTTATATCTGCTTTCCTATTGGTTAAAAACTAATTTCTCATGAGGTGATTTTTTCTTATGTTGTTTTACTAGGATAAAAGCGATCAAGTAATACTAGTGAAAATATGTCCCTATCAAGGCTATAGATTCCTACTGGCAGTAGAGGCTACGTCTGTGAAATTAAACATTCCAAGTTTAAAATTATTATTGAAATGTAATTTAATTCTTTCAGGATTTGCATGCCATCCATTCCTTTAAGGGGCTTCTGAGCTTTCTTCCCCAACAGTTCAAGATTAGACAATGGAATCAAGAATTTATAACTAGCCTGATAGGATTCTATTGTTTAAGTTAGTTAAAATAACATCCATGTCGAGACTATGGACATCCTTGGGAAGTAGAGGCCATGCTCATGGTATTAAATTCAAAAATGTATCGCCTTCTTAGTTTCACTGTATCATTAACTATGTTGATTGTAGGACTCTCTAAAAATTCATATGGCTTTTACTTTTAAAGTTTATGTGTGATATCTTTGCATTGTCATGTTTTTTATGAACATATTAATTGTGTTCAAGTAGAGATATAACAACCATTTATGTATTATGAAAGGAATTTACTTGTTTGAATCATCTTATCTTTATCCTTCATCAATTTTATTTAAATTCAGAGATAACTGGATCACCTAGTTAGTCACTAATTGTTGGTAGCCCAACTAACACCCTTCCCATTTTTCGAATGATATGGGCCCCCTCTCCTTTTGGTTGTGTTTTTATTCTCATTTTATTGATTAAGAAGAACATTTTTTTGTTTTGTTTATCATCTGGACTATGGTGAATTTAATTATGAGGTCTTAACAAAAATTTGGTACTTCTTACTAGCATTTGGTCTTTTCATTTTGATTTGGTAATGAACATGTATCTCGTGATTGATGGCATTTCATTCCTTAGGTTCTCATTGAACTTAGTGTAAATATTTGGTATTTCATAGCAACATTTATTTTCACATTTGGATTAAATATTGGTTATATATGAATATGAGTGGATATTGTATATGCATATCATATTATAGTTCTAATGAATGATTTTTAAAACCCTATACGTGACCTTTGTGTTCTTTTAAAATCATTTGGTGAATATATGTCTGAACCATATTCTATTGTATTGTTACATTGGTCATTGTTTACATTATTTTAAATATATGACTTTAGGTTATGACAAAACTATATTCATATTTTTTTTGGGCTATGGTAAGATTTACGTGAGGTTGCAATGCTTCAACTATGATTAAACATGATTATCCTGATCGCCAATGATATATGGAAGCATGAGATGGATCTAGTATTGTTTTCTTTGGATGTTTTGTTTCCTATTTGGAACTCCCTCTTCTCAAAGCCTATATATGTTGTAACTTGTAGCCATAACCCAACTTTCAAAAAATTACAACATTCCCTAATCATGATTGATCTATGGTACATTCTCAAAATTGCACATTATGATATTTAGAATTTCTTTGTAGGGATTTCATTTCAACATTTACATTGGTTTCCATTTTTATTTGTGTCCTTCTCAATCTCTCTGTAAATTGACAAGATTGTGCCTTCTGTATGCCTGCTCTTAAGTCCGTTGAGCTAAACCCTCGCTCATAGTCCATTTTTGTAAATACATATGCTCATAATCACAACATAAATGGTAGTGTATGATCGTGTCAAAGTTGATGATGAATATCAGTTTCTTCTAAATAAGGTGGGTCGGTGTATGTTTATATAATAGTTTTAATGGTTTAACAATGACATTATCAAAGCCTTCACTTATAATTTCAATGGAAAGTGAGCTAAGCTTGACAACATTGACATAGAAGTTGATGTTGGTTTTATAACTACAGCTAACACTCTCCCCACCAAAGGAAAACAATGGTCTAATAACTATCCTATTCATCACATGTCGTGGAAAAATATTTTTGAGCACAAAGGTAAGGGTTACTCCATAAAATATATGGCTATGAAATACATCAAATAGAAATGGAGATATATTTCATATTTTTTATACCACTATATAACTTGCGAGGGTCAATATGCCCTAGTGTTTTTATATCTCATTCGATTGTTGATGGCTTTTCTCAGTCATGATCTTAATTTACCCTATTTCCTACATAAGAGTTTGGGAAAGATGGCCAAAACCTATAAGTATGTCCATAAAAGGGTATATAGGTCCCTTTTTCACCATGGTCTTATATGTATTTTGGTTAAATATCATTTTTCTAAATTATATCAACAATAGGAAAGTTTTCCTCTTCGAAATGGTTTTCAGGAACACCTACATTCGAGTTAACATGAGGTTGCACCAGAGACTCCATGTAACCCTTCCTCTTAGTTTTTGACTTCACTTGACGCTTCTGCTAATGAGGTAGGTATTTCTGAACACTCTACCCTCGAATAAAAATTGTAATCCTTCAACGATTGCAAGGATGAAATCCCTAAACCTCCACAACTTCATGTCACTAGAAGCAAGTAAAGGATACTCTATTTCATCATACTAAATTAAAACGAAAGGTTAAGAGGGTCGAAATTTCAAACAAGCCAATCATCGACCCTGATACAAAACATGCATGATAAGAAACAAACAATTAGTGTAACCAAAATCTTGAGTCTAATGTCAAGGTTAAGAAAAGATAAGAAAAACATCTAGGATAAGGAAAAATAGGTGAACGAGTCTTCCATATAAAGAGATATTTTTTGATCTCAAAGAAAATCCAGAGTCTACACCTTAAAATACCAAGTCCAAGACTCGAGAAAACCTAATTTTTTCTAATAATAAAAACTAGTGACCTAAATTCAACATTCCTAAAACCGATAGTGAATATCGGAAAGCTACTTATGAAGCCTTGTTAGATCTATACTCGCATCAACATTTCCTCTCCACTATACCCTGAATGAATAATCAAGATAATCAACTTATACAAGAAAATGAAAGACTTAGGTGTTCATGTCAAGCTAAGGAAACACACTAAGAACAAAATTATACCTTCTAGTAAACATGGCACAGGTCTCTGACAGACATATTGTAGTGAAGTCATCATGGGTCAAAGTCATAATTTCCCTTGACCATGACGATCCAAATGATGTTAAATAAAGGTTTTTATTATTTTTTATGCCCCAAGTTTTGGATATCTTAAGGTATATTACTGTTTTGATTTTATTTGCTAAAATAAAAGGGTGTTATAGAATCAAAGATTTTGTAACAACCCTCTTTCTCACTTATATAAAATAGTAATTTCATTTTCTTAATTTGTTGCATGTCTTCATGTTCGCTGAAATTAATCTCATGTTTTGTGGAATGTATGCCTATGGATGACCTCGAGCTACTTTAGATACTAGAAAATAGATTCTAGTTAGTTACTCTATTGATTTTATTTTATACATTGGGATATGGGTCACAATTCAAACAAAAAAATGTTTATTATTTTGTAAACAGATAGTTTGGATTTGTAGTTTATTTTTGGACTTAGTTTGCAAAAGTACTCTTAAATAAATCTCCTACTTTGTAACGAAAATGGGGATTCCCATAACATTGTAGGGGAGACTCTGGAGAAGAAATGTTTTAAACTTATATGTGACTCTGGATATTTTTGAATTACACTCTTAGTATTGAGGCTTGGTTTTATCTACTCAATGACTTGTTTTGTTTTAAATTGTTCCATAGTCAATATTATTTATGGTATTTTGTCTTCTCTGTGATTTGATTCCTTAGGATACATCAAACAATAATTATTGTTTTTATGGTTTTATTCTGCAAACAATTAACAAATCATTACATCTCTTTTCTCTCTTTTTTTTAGTTCAATTTTTATTTTCTTTTATTTGATGAATATAGTCTCAAGTGAGAGTGTCCTAAGAATAATTACTAATCTGGACATAAATATAGTTAAGATTTATGTGGTTTTATGTCAATAATTTAAAATTCAGATTATGTTACTTTCACTCTATGAATTGAATTAATTTGTTGCAGTAATTTATGTGTTTATAAGTTCATTTAAATTATTTGTTTATATTTTTTATTCATAAATAAATATTTGAATGAATGTTTATTTTTATGAGATTATTACAATTGTCCTCTACATCTCAGCCGAGTAATAGAAGTAGATTGCATTAGTTAGTTTACTATGAATATATTCTTAATGTTAATCATTAGAATTGGTACAATCCGATTTGCATCTGTTCAAAAGTTAAGAGATTTACATTTTAACATTTGCCTGTCTTTTATTTTACATTACGAATTACCTTTCTTGGTTTAAATTTAAATTAATAATTTCACTAATAAAGTAAAATAAGGAATTTGATTTTAATTATTTCTGTAAAAAATTATATTTTCATTGTTTCGTACTAGATACATTTTGGCCTAGTTTTTATTTCAATGTATTATAGTTATTTGTATAGGTTTTGATACTGCTGACCATTATTTTAGTTTGTGGATATTATTGTTTTTAACTAATATTTTTCTTGTACAATTATTTATCATATATTCTTGTAGATTGTTTCTAATTTATTCACTTGTATTTTTTGGAGTATAACATTGGCTTAGGTACATATATAGTTAGTGTAGTTTAGGTTTAGTTCTCCCTTTGTATTCTTATTCATGAGCGGAGGAGTCTGAAGACCTAGGGAGCCTTAAAACCCATCGAGGATGACTACACCAAACTGCTTGGGCTATTAGTGAGCTCCAGTATAAATGATTTCTCCCTTGTTGACGAGGGTGCATAAAAGCCACGTCAACACAAACATATAATAGAATTATGAATTCCTAAAACTATAAAAATAGTATTAGTGTTAATGATAATATAATATAATAAAATTATTAGTATTAATATTATTTACTCAAATTATAGCTAAAGGGAAAGGTATTGATATTAATATCTCATACCTAAACCATCTCTTTAAGATTCTTCAATCGCTTTAGTCAACCCCTTATTAAAATTTTTTAAAAATCCAGCCTTATCAAATCTACTATAACATTAAATTTACTATTATTATTAATATGTTAAAATTATATTAAATTTTATAATATGATGTTATACTAATTAATATTATATAATAGTGTGTGTGTGTGTGCGCTAGTGCTTAAAAGGATAAGGATTAGAGATCAATAGGTAAATAGAATGTGACAATGAAAGAGGAAGAGTGGAGGAGAAAGGAGAAATGGGAAGGGAATAATGGAAGGAGAAAGTAACAAGGATAGAATGATATGATGACCAAGGAGAAGAAGTGAAGGTGTGTAAAGTAGGAAGGAAATAAGGTGGGGAATAGAGAATCAAAAGTCGAAAAACATTGATTTTAAGTGTTTTTTAGTAGAATATCAAGTGAATCTAGATGCTACTTACTTCCATAATGCCATTTATGTTAATAATTTTAGGCTTCACAATAAGATTAATGGATTCCTTGAAATTTATGTTGAAATAGTGATATTATTTTACAATAATATTAGTGTTCTCATAGCCTAAATGCTACTTGGTCTTGATGGAGTTCTTGGCAATGTTAGGCATGTGTATGCATTTTGATTTTATATTTTTTGCATGTTATTGTGTACTAGGCTAGAATGACCATCTAGTTTCTCCAAAGTAGTAGCTTCCATAGGAATAGTTTACTTTATGCATTCCTTTGAGTTGATGTGTGTCTGTGTCATCCTTGAAAAACTTCATTTTCTAATTGATTGTCTTAATAGGTTATACAATAGTTATATTCATCTTCTTTAATACTTTTGAATTTTTCTGAGTCACTCCCTCCATGTAAGTTTGGTAAATAATTTCTCTATGGGTCTAAGGGTTATGGATGTGGAGTTTTATTGTTTCTCATACTCTGATATCTCTCTTGCTTTACTTCATGTATCTAATCCTATTGAATACCTTAATCAAATGGCCATTTTCATTATCAATGTTTCTCTTGTCAAATATCCTTGGGGTTCTTATAGTCAATTCATTCAGAACCCTAGTTTTTTAGAGTAGTGGTGAGAGTTAGCATGAAGGTAATCATTAGTGTTTTTCCCTCCTAAATACCTAGTGCTTTAATGTACCATTACCACACTTGTTTAGTAATAATTAAAGGAAGGGATGTTTTTTTCTCCTCAATTTCCATGTTAAATTTTATAACATTCAAGATAGTATTAACATGGTTGAAATACTTATCATTTTATTAAATCCCATGGGTCCATTTGAGAAACCCATGAACCCATACTATATTTCGCCATGCTAACTCTAACTCTAACTATCATGATAAATATCATCACTTCCCCTCTCAAGAAAGTGTTTGTAACCCAATTATCTATAGAACCCTAATGATCTCAGAAAACAAACAAAATCATCAAGAGAAATGACCATTTGACTAAAGTATTCAGGAAGATTACAAGGAGAAGGAAATAATGAGAACTATTATAGTAATAAAAAGAAGAAAACTCCACTCCCTTGAGCCTGTTCCCACAAGCAAAAGGATTTGTGTACCTTACATGCACAGAGTGAATGGAAAAATTGCAAAAGTTTTGAAGAATATGGATACAATTATTTCATTTAAACATATGAAGACCATTGGTTAGAAAATTAAGTTTGAAAAATATGACATTGTAATCTCTTCTATAGTATTTATCCTCTTAGACCATGCCTTATATTCTCCCTAGGCAGATTTATAGTTTTTTTCCATATTAAGTTATGGGTTTTATTATTATTATTATATTATTCCTTATTTCTATTTTATAGATGTATGATTTTTATTACTTTAACTAATATTCCCCCAACCTTTTAACTTTGTTTTTATTTATTATTTTTAACCCTTTCATTCGTTTTCTCATCAACATCTATTTTTAACTAAATTAAGAATATTAAACAATTTATAAGATTTTAGTTATTATCATAATATTAAAAGTAAATTTTAAACCCCTCTTTTTTTTTGCCCTTTTAACTTTAGTTATTTCTTTTTTAATTTTTTAACCCTCTCATTAACTTTATTTACAACATATGTAAACCTAACATCTACTTTTAGCCGTATTAAGAGTATTAAATTATTTACATCTAATTTTTGGGAGAGTTTAAATAATATTTAAAATATTAATTTTTTTAAATAAAAATAAATAATATTTTATTTGATTTGTTTGACTAATATCCAATGGCTAGTTTCCAATGGCTAACGTTGGGCAATGATGCATCCTTACTATTTATTCCTGAAGATTGTACGATTTCTTTCACCTTGTCCCAAGAATGAACCACGTTGGTTGGCTTGAAAGGTCTTTTCCAAATCCTAATGATGTGATTATTCTGAAACTACAATATGGATCACAAAAGTCTCAGATATAACAAAGTTAATAAAGTAAAAACAATACTAAGATCATGGGACATGAATTCCAAGTTGAATGTTGGGAAAAACATCCCAGTGGTTGTTCATTTGGTTCCTTATTTCTAAGGGGGGATTGGAAAAGGATTTGGAAAGGAAATAGACATTAATTGGCATTTTATTTATGAAAATAATGGAAATTCGGAGAAAAGGAAGGTGAAATGTCACAGGTTGAGGCAAACCAATTTTGGTATATGTATATGGATCTAAATACCACAATGAGCTATGTTATAAAGCTCCAATAAGAAGTATGGGTTTCATGTTATTATGTTGTCATGTTGGTTTGCTTCTCAGCAGGTTGATCATTGTAAATATTGCATTAAGCTCCATAGGTGGTATGTTTTTGTTTCTAGCGATTTTGCTAGTTTCATGTGTCATTGAAAACTAAGGTCAGTGTTCGCCTGAGGGAGAGGTGTTTGTAACAACTCCGACTAAAAAATCCATGTAATAAATTTAAGAAAGGAAAAGCAATACAAAGATCATGGGACATGTATTCCAAGCTAAATGTCGGGAAAAAAATCCTAGAGTTTGTTCATTTGGTTCATTATGGCTAAGGGGAAATTGGCAAAGGCAATGGAAAAGGCTTTGGAAAGGAAAGTGCCATTAATTAGCATTTTATTTATGAAAATAATGGAAATTAGGAGAAAAGGAAGATCAAAGGTCACAAGTTGCATGTGAAGAGGAAAATGAAGGAAAAATAATGTAAATGGAGGAAGATAGAGACCTCATTAATAAAAAAGTTTATGAGTATTAGTTCACAACATTTTGTCAGTTTTAGCTTGAATCTCTCTCTACTCTATCTACTCTCTCATACTCTTGCACACTTAGAGAATTCTTGGAACACACTATTGGAAAAAGGAAGTCAAAGGAAGGAAAGGAAATCAAATATAGGTAAAGATAAGGAAAGGAAGAGTTGGAACAAGTGGCTAGAATGAGATGACTTGTGGGTATTGAGTTGCATGTATGATTTCCTTCCTAGTTTTGGCAGGCATGGTATATGCATATGTGTATTTCGCTCTCTTTTTGTCCTTAGCATGGATTTTTCTAGGTTTGATAGTGGTTTTCAACCATTCCTTTCTGTTCCCAGATAGCCATGGTGTGATGGGTTTTCTCTTACTTGGTTGAGTTGGATTATTGGATGGTTTTGAAGGTTAATGAGGTGGTCTTAGGAAAAATCACAAGGCTTAGGAATCCCTGGACGGGTAAAGGTGGGATTGCTGCAAATCTTGGTTGTGTATACCCTCGTTGGGCCTTGGAACCCTTTACTGGTAAATGGTGGGATATATGGTAAAATTAAGAGGTTGGAAACAGAAAATTCCTCACATTTTAGGTGGATAGATCTAGAGGCATCCATTCTTGTATAGTCATAACGATCCCTAGATTGTTGTATGGTGGTATTGCAGTAAAACTTGGTAGTGTATGTTTCTTGTTTGGGCCTACGAATCCCTTGCTAGGATATATGGTAAATCTTGGTTGTATAGGTGCTTTCTATAGGCCTAGAAATCTTTGACGAGTTCTGGTAGGATATGTAGTAATGTTTGAGAAGCATGGTGGATTTTGTTGTAAGTTCGACATTCATGCATGGAGTATCGGATGGGGGTGATTCATTGAAATAAAGGGTTGGTTCAACTTAATCTATGGTTGGGTGGTACATGGAAATCCTTGACTTGGTTGGAATTTTCATATGTTAATAAGAGATATTTTTCTCTTATGAATTATGTATCAATGTACTTGTTATTATGTGGCTTTAATGGCTATTTTATCAATGATGTTTCTTTGGTTATGTGTTGGATATAAGCATGGTTTTCTGATAGACTTAAGTTATCTCTCTCATCATGCTTTTATTAGTGAATGAATGGAAAATGAATGAATGACCTAATATATGATAATGTATTTATTCTAATAGGGCATTATACTTTCTTAACAATCTCAGATAAGTATGAGGTCCCTTTATTTAGATTTGTTTTTATGACTTGTACATTACATGTTCATGATGCGTTTGACAAAATTCCTGTCATGGTTAGGATGAGACAGATCAGGTCCTTGTTTATGCTTTGTATTAGAGGCCTTTTCTTCTTGTTATTTATTATTTCTAAGAATTTTATCATGTCTCGATAGACACCCAAGTCCTGGCCTAGAAAAAGTGGATTAGATTTTAGGGTCGTTAGCATTGAACTGCCTAAATAATATTGTAGTTGCATGGATGCCTTGTTATGGGAGCGATTGGAGGGTTTTAGTCACATGGAGGGATTTTCATGGGAGCGACTGGGAGTCTAGTTGAATAAAAATGAAATCTAACTCAGGGGTTGGGCACCTAGAGTGGTTAATTAGCCCCTTGGGGTCCTATAGCTCCTAAGGAAGGTTAGTTTGGTTTTCGGTGTGTCAATTCCACTTCCTTATAGTACATGTGGATTTGAATAATATAATAGTAACTATGTGCCACATGTCTACCCCAATGGACTGGTTAACTTGGGTAAATGTGGGAGGAGGGTGTTATAGAGTGGTATCAAAGCATTTTTCATGCCTTTGACTAGATGGTGACCAGACGATGATTGAGATGATTTCGACATATTTTTATGATTATCATTATACATGTATTTTGCTAATCTTTCTAATCTTATAGATGAGATATCATCCCCTAAAGTATACAAGGTATGTTAATTATGTTTATCTTTTGGTTTAGTGAACATGGTGTGCTTGCAAGAAGAAGAAGAAGAAGATCAAAGATGACTAGAAACATGGTGGATTATAGTTCATGAGATTCTCCCTACAAATCAGATGAGAAAAATCATGATGTGTATTCTCCTGACGTAGCATACACATTGAGATGTTTGAAGGAAAAAATAAGAAGTTACAAAGAATATAATGAATGGATCATTTGGGCATAGGATAAACAAGAAAAGGTTAATGCAATTATCCTTCAAATTTTGTTAGACTTGTAGAGATAGGGACTACTTAGGGACAGGAGGACAGGTCTATTGGGGCATCTGAAAATAGGTCTCATGGTGGGCACAAGTCAGATAGGGATGACATGAGAATAGATGGTAGGTTCTTAGATACGCTAGATAGGACATGCGATGGACACAGGTTCTATTCTAGTTTTGGTTCAGACAGGTATTATTGTCATCATCATTATCATCCTTACAGGGGGAGTGACAAGGGATATTTTCCATATGAGTTTATTAAATCCAAGCCACCTACATTTGATGGAGATTTGAAGAAGTCAGAAGATGCAAATGCATGGTTACTTGAGATGAAGAATTTTTTTGAGCTTCATAGCTATACAAACAATATGAAGGCCATAATAGTTATATTCAACCTCAAAGGGAAAGTATACATTCGGTGAGAAGATGTGAAGCATATTGGAGAGATCAAGATATAGGAGTTGATTTGACATGAACTCGAGAGAATTTTCAAGAAGAAGTACTTGTTATAAAGGTACTATGACAGTAAAGCTAATGAATTCAATGAGCTAAATATGGAAACATTAAAAGATGAGGAGTATATGACCAAGTTCTTCGAGTTGTTGAGGTATGTACCATATATTAAAGATGAGAAAGACAAATTTTGGAGATTTTCCAGTGGATTTCAATTTGAATTTAGATATTGGATTAGGTGTAATGAGACTGAGTCCCTTGAATAAGTCATCAGAAAGTTGAAACATTGTTATGAGCAATAAAACGCAAGATAGAAATTCAGTAAGGTTGGAAAGGGAAGGCCATGAATAAAGGTAAATGGTAGCTGAAAATAACAATACCTAAGGATGCAGGTGAAAAAGAGAATGTTTTTCCTTATAAGAAGTTTAATGGACCTCCTCCTAGAGAATAATAGAACAATGGTGATGGTAGGAGGCAATTGTAGTGTTGCACATGTGATAAGGAGCATCTTAAGAGAGATTTTTTGCAAAATTAGGGTGGTAGGCCTCTGATTTATAGTGCACAGGAGGCATAGAAAGTTGTTGATGTTGGGAAATCTATTCCTCGAATCTATGCAACATTAGATAACAGGAAGGTGGATCACTAGGAATTTACTATCGAGATGGATGGTAACCTTTCTGATCAAGTTGCTTCTATTTTGATTGACCTTGAATCTAACTATAGTTATGTTAATCATGACCTCGTGGACAAGTGTGGTTTGAATGAATAAGTACATGTAGAATATTTGTTAGTTTTGTTGGATACAAGTACAAAAAATATTTCATCATTGGGTAAGAGAATGTGCATTTAAGCTCAATGGTATGCCTACATCAACGCATCTGAATGTACTTTCATTGGCTTCGTACAATATGCTATTAGGTATGGATTGGTTGTATGTTCATAGGACTAAGTTAGACTGTTATGATAAGGCTATCGAGTGATTGGATAACAATGGGGAACAAAGAATCTTGCAAGGTAATAAAAAGGAAACATTGGTCATAATGGTTACAACTATTCAGGTGATGTGCACTCATAAGAAAGGGTGTCGATTATTTATAGTACATATTTCTAGTGACAAAGGTAAAGATTTTGAGGATGAAGAAATATTGAATAGGTACCTGGTTTTACAATAGTTTTAAGATGTATTTCCCACAGAGATTTCAAATTTTCTGCCTCACAGGGAAATGTATTTTTATATTGAGTCGGTACTAGGGGCAGCACCAACATCTAAGACACCTTACAGGATGAGAACTCCATAGTTAGTGGAATTGAAGTTGTAGATGAATGAAATTATTGACAATTGATAGATTAGGCCAAGTGTATCATCTTAGGGTGAATGGTATTGTTTGTGAAGAAGAAGGATGGTACTCTCAGGTTTTGTATTGACTAAAAGTAGTTGAATAAGGTAACCACCAAGAACATATATCTATTGATAAGGATTGATTATTTTTTTTACTAGTTGAATGGAGCAGAAATATTCTATAAGATTGATTTGAGATTAGGATACCACCAAGTACGCATTAAAGAAGAGGAAATCTACAAGACTTCTTTCCAGACTAGGTATGATAATTATGAGTTTGTTATAGTTCCTTTTGGTTTGACTAGTGCTCCATCTAATTTTATGTGTTTGATGAATAGTGTATTGTGTCCTTATCTAGATAAGTTTATTATTATATTCATTAATGATATATTGATATACTCTAAGAATGAGGAAGAGCATGTTTAACACTTAGCAATAGTATTGAGATTGCTAAGAGAGAATAATTTGTATGCCAAGCTTAGAAAAGGTAGTTTGTTTCATACAAAGTTACATTACTTGAGGCATGTTGTTTCCAAGGAAAGCATTGCAATAGATACATAAAATATAAGAACTATCATGGAATGCGTAGCTCCTAGGCATATGGATGAGGTCATATCTTTTATGGGGTTGCCCAACTACTATAGGAGATTCATTAGGAACTTCTCATGGATTTCATATCCTATCACATCATTGCAATGAAATGGGAAGAAATTTTAATGGATGGAAGAATGTGCAACAAGTTTTCAGTAGTTGAAACAATTGTTGATAAATGCTCTAGTTCTAAAGGTTGAGGATCTGTATAAAGTGTTTGTGGTGTGTATAAATGATTGTAAAAGTGGATTTGGTGTATTCCTTATGTAGGAGGGGCAGGTGGTATGTTATGAATAAGGGAAAATAAATGAGTAAGAGAAAAATTATGTGACACATGATCTTGATTTGGAAATTATCATCCATGCTTTGAATATGTCGAGACACTATCTTCTTAGAAGGTGATTCATCTTGATGAATGATCGCAGTTGATTGAGATACTTATTTGACCAATTGAATCTGAATGTTAGGCAAGCTAGATGGTTGGTGATGATCAGTGAGTTAGAATTTGAGATCCAAAACATTAAAGGGAAGTAAAACAAGTTGTATATTCTCTTAGCAGAAGAGTGCAGGCGAATCACATAATGTCTATGAGTTCTTATTGGACAGATTTCCAATATCAGGTATTACAAGGAGGACAATAGGATGATGATGATAGGCAGAAAGGACACTTGTTACAATAGCAGGATACATGTGATCAAGATGTGAACTATTGTCTTGTAACATATGGTTTGATTAGGTTTAGGAATAAGATCTATGTGCCGAACGACAGTGAGCTTAAAAAGATTATCTTGAGGGAATTTCATGTTAATCCATATTTAGGTCATATTGTATATTAGAAGACATTGAAATCGGTGAAGAAGTTCTACTACTGGCTGAATCTAAAGAAGGAAGTGGTAGATTTTGTGGCTAGATGTTTGAATTGTCAATAGGTAAAAGTAGAGTGTAAACATCCACGTGGTTTACTACAACCAATTCTGATTCTAGAGGGGAAATGGGAGGTCATTTCTATGGATTTCATCACATTTTTTGCAAGTATATCTAAACAACATGATTCTATTATGGTTGTGGTTGATAGGTTGACAATGGTAGCCCACTTCATTTGAGTAAAGTCTACGTATTGATCTAGTGATGTAGCATAGGTCCTCATCAAAGATATAGTGAAATTGCAAGGTGTTCCAAAGATGATTGTGTGAGACATTGATGTTAAGTTTAGTTCTAGGCTTTGGAAGGAGTTATTTGTAGATTTTGTTATAGAGTTGGCATTTGGTACAACTTATCATCCACATATATATGGAAAGACATAAAGGGTCAACAAAATTTTGGAGGATATGTTGAGAATATATGTTATGCATCAACAACAAAAGTGGGAAGAGTATCTTCATTGATTGAGTTTTCTTACAACAATGGGTATCAAGATTCATTGAGGATGACTTAGTTTGAGGCACTGTGTGGGTGAAATATACTCCAATTAGTTAGAGTGATATAGTGAACACCATATTGATAGGGCCAGATATGTTGGCAGAGATGGAACAAGAAATGTAGGTTATCAAGAAGAATCTTAAGGGAGCACCTGAAAAACAAAAGAGTTATGCATATCAGCACAAGGTGTTTAAGGCATTTTAGGTTGGATAACATGTGTACTTGTGCATCAATCCCAAGAAGAGCTCCTTAAGGATTGGATCATGTGTGAACATAGCACCTTAGTATTCTGGACCTTTCGATGTCCTTAAGAGGATTGGACCAGCAGCCTATCAAATTTCACTACCCCTGATAGTGAAAGTACATGACGTTTTCCATTTTTCATTGCTTAAAATATATGTAAAGGATGTTTATCATGTGATTGATTGGTCTATATTGTGTGTAGAACTAGAAGGAGAATTGTAGCCAGAACTATAGTGAATTTTGCATAGAAATATGCTAATGTTATGTAACTGAGAATTTGAGCAAGTTTAAGTGCAACAAAATCACTTTGGGCATGCTGAAGCTACATGGGAGATGATTGATTAGAAATGGGCTATGTATCCTTCATTATTTACCAGTTGAAGAAAATCAATTTTGGTATATGCAGATATGTATATGGATTTAAATACCACAATGAGCTTTGTTATAAAGCTCCAATAAGTGTTATGGGTGTCATATTATTATGTTTTCATGTTGGTTTTATTTTCAATATATTTATCATTGTAAATATTGCATTGAGCTATGTTATAAAGCTCCATAGGTAGTATGTTTTCGTTGACAACAATTTTTCTGGTTGTAATGTCATTGAAAATTGAGGTCATTGTTCCCATAAGGGTGAAGGGCTTGAAACAACCCCTAGTTAAAAATCCAAGTAATAAAGTTAATAAAGTAAAAATAATACCAAGGTCACGGTACATGTATTCCAAGCTAAATGTTGGTGAAGAAATATTATTGCTTGTTCATTTGGTTCAATATCCTGAAGGGGAAATTGGAAAAGGAAATGGAAAAGGACATAGGAAGGTAAGATACATTAATTTGTGTTTTATTTATGAAAATAATTGAAATTAGGAAAAAAGGAAGGTGAAAGGTCACAGGTCGTATGTGAGAAGGAAAAATAATGGAAATGGAAGAAAATATAGGCCTCATTAATAAAAAAGATTCTTAGGACAAGTTCACAACATTTTGTTAGTTTTAGCTTGGAGCTCTCTCTATTCTCTCTACTATCTCATACTCTTGCACACTTTAAACATTCTTGGAGCACACTATCATTGGAAAAAGGAAGGCAAAGGTAGGATAGGAAAACAAAGGGAGGCAAATATCAAGAAAGGAAGAGTTGGATCAAGTGGCTACAACAAGATTACTTGCATGCATCAAGTTGCATGTATGATTTTCTTGCTAGTTTTGGCATGCATGGTATATGCATGTGTGTATTTGGTTCTCTTTCTATTATTAACAAGGGATTTTCCAGGTGTGACGGTGGTCTTCAACCTTGTCTTTCCATTCCTAGATAACCAGGGTGTGATGGGGTTTCTATTACTTGGTTGAGTTTGATTACTAGATGGTTTCAAAACTTAATGGGGTGGTCTTAGGAAAAATCACAAGGCTTAGACATTCCTGGACCGATAAAGGTGGAATTTCTGTAAAGCCTAGTTGTGTACATCCTCATTAGGCCTAGGAATCCTTAATTGGTAAATGAAGGGATATATGGTAAATGCTAGAGGTTGGAGACGAAAAAATTCCTCACAGTTTAGGTGAAGAGATTTGGAAGCATCCATGTTTGTCTAGGCCTAGTGATCCCTAGACTGGTCTATAGTAATATTGCGGTAAATCTTGGTAATGTACGTTTTTTGTTTGGTCCTAGGATTACCTTGCTGGGATATATGCTACAACCTTTTTGTATATGTGCTTGTTGTAGGCCTAGAAATCCTTGATCAATTCTATCATGATATGAAGTAAAGATAGAGAAGCATGGTTAGTTTTGTTGTAGTCACACATTCATGCTTGGAATATGGAACAAGGGTGATTGGTTGAAAGAAAGTTTTGGTTTATCCCAATCTATGGTCAGGTGGTACATGGAAGTCTCTGACTTGGTTGGATTTTTCATATGTTAATAAGAGCTCTTTTCCTCTTGTGTAATATGTGTAAATTTACTTGTTATTATGTGGCTTTAATGGTTGTTATATCATTGATGTTTCTTTGGTTATATGTTGGTTGTAAGCATGGTTTTATGACAGACTTGAGTTATGGATCTCGTCATGTTTTTATTAGAAAATGAATGGATAATGAATGAATGACCTAATAGATGATAATGTATCTATTGTGAGAGGGAATCAAACCTTCTTGATGAACATCAAATAAGTATGAGGTCCCTATGTTTAGAGGTTCTTTTATGATTTGTACATTACATGTTCATAATGTGTTTAAAAAAATTCTTGTCATGGCTAGGATGAGACGGGTGAGGTCATTGTACAAATTTTGCATTAGAAGCCTTATTGTCTTGTTATTTATCATTTCTAATAATTTATCAAGTTTTGGGTAGAGGCTTTGAGTCATAGTCTTGAGAAAGTGGTTCAAATTTCATGGTTGTTGGCCCATAATTACTTGAAAAAACCTGCAGTCGCATGGAGGTCTTATTGTGGAAGTGACTGGAGAGCTTCAGTCACATGAAGGACTTACCATGGGAGAAACTACAGGTCTAGTTTAGTAAAAATGAAAGTTAAATCATGGGTTAGGCACCTGAAGTGGTTGGTTAGTACCTGGGTGCCCTATAGCTCTTGAGGAAAGTTAGTCTTTTTTTGGTATGTCAATTCCACTTCATTCATAATACATGGGGAGTTAAAGCATATCATAATAACTCTTCGTCACGTGTTTACCCCGGTGGACTGGTTAACTTTGGTAATTGTGGGAGGAGGGTGTTACAGACATATACCCATATCGACTAGAAGGAATGTACAAAGTAAATTATTCCCACGTAAATCTCTACATTAGAGAAACCAAATGATCATTTTAGGTTACTGTGAAAGAACATGTAGTGGATATAAAATTTGAATACATACATGCATTTTCCATTTTTGATAAATCCATCAAGACCAAGCACTAGGTAGACCTTGATAACACTAAGATTTTTACTAAAGAAGATCACTATTTCAAAATATGTTTTAGTGAATAAATTGAGATTATTAGGAACCTTAACAATATTAGAAAAGACAATGGTTTGGAATAAATAGAAACTAGATACCCTTAATCAATTTGTCTCCTTATAAATATCTATCTCCCCCACCATTCTTTCCTCCCTACTTTTCATCACCTTAACTTCTTCTCCTTGTTCATCAAATATATTGTTCCTTATTCCACTCTCCATTTGTTATGTCGTTCTCCTTTCTCCTTTCTCCCATATTTTCCCCTTTTCCTTGTCACATTCTATTTGCCTATTAATCTCTAATCGTTATCCTATTTAACAATAATACTTATACACATACTATTATACAGTATTCGATACTATAGCATTATATTATCTACATTTAATGATATTACCATAGTAGTAATAATAGTAAAATTTATTCCATAGTTTGGTTTAATCAGGGGTATTCTTAAGGATTGTAATGAGGGGTTTCCTAGAGTGATTGAATAATATGAAAAAATGGTTTAGATATGAGATATTAATATTAATACTTTCCTTTAGTAATACTTCTAAGAATAACATCAATACTCATAAATTGTGTTTTATTAGTATCAACATTAATATTATTTTACTATAGATTTAGTATTTTTATAATTCTATTATATGTTTAAAAATAATACTGTATTAATAGTAATTTTGGTAGAAATACTATTTCTATTAAAGTCCTAAGAAAATTGCAATTTATACCAATGGAATATTAATTGTTATTAATGATAATTAAACATTATTATTGATGTTTTCTTTCATACTAAAATCATAATTTAGTCCTTTTTCTTAGTTTTCGTTTTTTACCCTATCCTAAGGTCTCTAAGCCAACTCTTTCTGTATGAACTACATCTCTTATACATCTATATGCTTCTCTTAGATTTCTTTCCCTTGGGATTTTTTGTCTTGATGATGGATTCCTTTTGGATTTGATCAACAATGTGGAAAATTTGAGCTCTCACTTTTCCAATTCTAACGACAAAATCATTAAAATCGTAATGTGTAGTATTAGAAAAGGCACTATGATAACAAGACCACAATGTTCTAATTTAGTAACTCGAGAACCCACAGTAAAAACCATTTTTCGTCAACGTTTCAAATCCCAACAGGGATCCATCATCAGGACATTCTTGAATGATGATAGTAGAAGAGCTTGAATTGAGGGTATTAAATCGTTTTTAATAGTTGAAGTGACAATATTAAATCGAGGTCAGCTGTTTTAATCATTTTATTTATTATTACCTTATTATTTTTTATTAATTTAAGATTTTGAAAGTATTTTCAAAAGATTATTTTTAATGTAAAATAAATAATTACTTTGACTGTTTAAATTTATTATTAAGAGTTTAATACAGTTAATAGATTCAATAGTAGATCCAAATAATAATTAATCAAAATTATTATAATAAATATTTATTTACATTAAATATTAGTATTAATATTCAATATATATTAATAATAATATGTGAATATATAAATACTTAAATTATTATAACTAAAATTGTTGTTTTTTATATTATTAATTATTAATAAAATTTAACATATTATAAATGGAATACTTTGAAAAGAAAGCCCTTGAATCATACCCTTTGAAGCTAGCTTGGTGGAAGCGACTCATCGATGATACCAATATAAAATGGACTCATGGTAAAGCATAACTTGACAAGTTTTTTATTCACCTCAACTCTATCTTTTGAGAAATAAAATTTACTATGGAGCTTGAAGAAAACATGAGCATACCATTTTTAGATGTGCTCATCATCAGGAAGGAGGATGGTGCTTTGGGACATAAGGTTTTCAGGAAGTCAACCCACACAGAAAACTACCTCCACGTTGATTCCCACCATCACCCAGCCCAGAAGTTTGGCGTTCTAAACACTCTCGCCATCAAAGCCCTTCTAGTTTCTGACTCTAAGCATTCGGATGAAGAAATGAAGCATTTAATCTCAGCTTTTAAAGGTATAGGCTACAAAGAAAAAGAAATTAAAGAAGCTATAGAGAGAGCTAAAAGAAAAATGTTATCTCATAAGCCTAAGAATTGAGACCAACTTCAGTGTGGGAGGGTTTTTCTTCCTTATATTCAAGGAGTGATAGATAAGATTGCTAAAATCCTTAGAAAGAAAAACATAATCACACAATTCTTAGCATCTGGAACTATTAGGCAAGGTATGAGGTCTGTCAAGGATAAAAATAATAGACATCAGCTTAAAGGAGTCTATAAAATAGATTGCTCATGTGGAAAAAGTTACATTGGTGAAATAGGTCAATCCTTGCACACAAGACTCAAGGAACATGGAGCTGATATTAGGAATGAAAGGTCCCGAACTTCGGCTCTTGCAGAGCATTCCTCAAAAACCAAGCACCATGTCTGCTTGGAAAATGCTTCAGTTATCACTCGTGAAGAAAAACATCATAGGCAGAAGATCAGAGAGGCTCTTGAGATTATCAAACATCCACATAATCTCAACAGGGATAATGGTATCAAGATTAGTGGAAGTTGGCTTCCCTTAATCAGAGAAATTAAGAGCTTCAATACATCTGAGGTATAGATCTTAATGGGTAAATTTCTCTCTCCTATTCTAGCAATTAGTAGTTA
>APFE031147689.1:27107-81358 GCA_000404065.3 Pinus taeda | reverse complement strand
CCATTTAATATTCTCACTTCAAACTATTAAAAACTATTTAACACTCTCATTCAACCTCTTCTACTATCATCATTCAAGAATGACATGTTGATGGATCCCTGTTGGGACTTGAAACGTTGACGAAAACCACAGAATTAGAAGATATAAACCACAGATGTCTTAAAACCAAGATCACAATGATAATTCTCTTTCTAAAGAAATAATTTGTCACTATTAATTATATTCTAGTTATTTATAATTATCTCTCTCACAAATTTAGAGACCAAGAAAAAACATAAAGAAGAACCAAACAATAGCTTCACCATGCCATTCAATGACAAATTTTGTAGAAACTAGAAGTTGATGTTGGTTTTATAGCTAAAGCAAACACCCTCCCCACCAAAGGAAAATAGTGGTCTAAGAATTATCCTATTCATGACATCTCATGGCAAAATATATTGAAGCACAAGTTCAATGTTACTCCATAAAATATATGTATATGAACTACCTCAAACAAAAATGGAGAGATATTTTTTATTTCATACGCCAGTATATAACTTGTGAGGGTCAATATGCCCCGATGTTTTTGTATCTCATTCGATTGTGGATGGTTTCTCTCAGTCATGATCTTAATTTACCCTATTTCTTGCATAAGAGTTTGGGAAAGATGGCCAAAACATATCAGTATGACTATAAAAACCTATATAGGTCCCTCTTTCACCATGGTCTTATATGTGTTTTGGTTAAAAATTATTTGTCTAAATTTAGCCAACAATGGGAAAGTTTTCTTCTTCGAAATGGTTTTTAGGAAACCCTATATTCAAGTCAACATGAGGTTGCACTACGGACTCCACATAACCCTCCCTCTCCTTTTTTGACTTCAACTTATGCTTCTGCTAATGAGGTTGGAATTTCCAAATAGTCTACCCTTGAACAAAAATTCAATTACTTCAATAATTGCATGGATGAAAGCCCTAAACCTCCACCACTTTGTGTCACTAGAAGTAGGATAAAGGATACTCTATTTCATCATACTAAATTAAAACCAAGGGTTAAGAAACTGGTTGAAGGTTCAAAGAAGCGAGTCATCGACCCTGATACAAAACATGCATGTCAAGAAATAAGCAATCAATGTAACCAAAATCTTGAGTCTAATGTCAAGGTTAATAAAAGAGAAAGAAAAATATCTAGGATAAGGTGAAATAGGTTATTGAGTCTTCCAACTAAAGGTATCTTTTTTGATATCGAAGAAAATCCAGTATCTGCACCTTAAAATATTAAGTTTAAGACTCGAGAAAACATGATCTTTTCTAATAATAAAAGCTATTCACCTAAAATTGATAGTGAATATCGGAAAGCTACTTATGAAGCCTTGTTAGATCTATACTGGCATCATCAATTTCTCTTCACTATATTACGGCTTAATTATTTAATTAATCAACATATGCAAGAAAATGAAATACTCGGGTCTTCATTTCGATCTAAGGAAACACACTAAGAACAAAATTCCACATGTTTAGTAAGAATCTCATAGGTTTCTGAAATACATATTGTAGTGAAGTCATCACGGTTGAAAGTCATCATTTCCCTTGACCTTGATGATCCAAATGATGATAAATAAAGGTTTTTGTTGTTGTTGACATCCCAACTTTTCGATATGTTAAGGTATGTTACTAGTTTGATTTTATTTGCTAAAATTAAATGGGTGTTATAGAATCGAAGATCTGGTAACAACCCTCTTTCAGGATTATATCAAATAGTAATTTTGTTTTCTTAATTTGTTGCAGGTATTCGTGTTGGTTGAAATTAATCTCACATTTTATGGAATAGATGCCTATGGATTACCTCGAGCTGCTTCAGATATTAGAAAATTAATTATGTTTATTTACTCTATTGATTTTCTTTTATCCATTGGGATATGGCTCATAGGTCACACAAAAAATGTTTATTATTTTGTAAACAAATAATTTGGATTTGTATTTCATTTTTGGACTTAGTAAAAGTAATCTAACATAAGCCTCCTACTTTGTAATGAAAATGGGGATGCCCATGACTTTCTAGGGAAGACTCTGGAGAAGAATTTTTTTTAAATTATATGTGACTCTGAATATTTTTAAATTACACTCTCAGTATTAAGGCTTGGTTTTATCTAGTTAATTACTTGTTTTTTTAAATTGTTTTATAGTCAATATTATTTGTGGCCTTTTGTCTTTTGTGTGATTTGATTCCTCAGCATACATCAAAGAATAATTATTGTTTGTGTGGTTTTATTCTACAAACAATTAACAAATCATTACATTTATTTTCTCTCTTTTATTATTTCAATTTGTATTTTATTTTAATCCATGAGTATAGTCTCAAGTGACTTGTTTCCTAAGAATAATTACTACTATGGGCATACATCTAGTTTAGGTTTCTATGTTTTTATGCCAATAATTTAGAATTCCTATTATGTTATTTTCACTATATGAATTGAATTAATTTGTTGTAGTAATTTCTGTGTTTATAAGTTCATCTTAGTTATGTGTTTATTGGTTTCATCCATAAATAAATAATTGAATGAATGTTTCTTTTCATGAATTGTCCTCTACATCTTAGTTGAGTAATAGAAGTAGATTGTAGTAACTAGTTTCCCTTGCATTTATTCTTAATGTTGTTCATTAGAATAACTACAATTTTATTTGCATTTGTTGAAAAGATAAGCTATTTACATTCTAACATCCGCTTTTCTTTTATTTGACATTCAGGATGATATTTCTTTGTTTTACTTTTAATTTATAATTTCATATATAAAGTAAAATAAGGAATTCAATTCTGATTATTTATGTAGAGAATTATATTTTCATTCTTCTGTATTAGATACATTTATGTCCTAGATTTTATTTCAATGTATTATAGTTATTTTTACAGGTTTTGATACTGCTAACCGTTACTTTAATTTCTGCGTATTATTCTCTTTAACTGACATTCTTCCAGTACAATTATTTATCAATTATTAACTTGTAGATTGCTTCTAATTTATTCACCTGTATTTTTAGGAATATAAATTAGCTTAGGTACATATATAGTTAGTGTATTTTAGCTTTAGTTATCCCTTGGTATCCTTCTTCATGAGAAGAGGAGTCTAAAGGCCTAGGGAGCCTTAAAACCCATCGAGGATGACTACACCAAAATGTGAGGATTATTAATGAGCTCCAACCTAGATCATTTCTCCCTTGTTGACTAGGGTGCATAAAACCCACGTCAACAAAAACCTAAAATAGAATTTTGAATTCCTAAAAAATTTAAAATAGTATTAATGTTAATTCTAATATAACACAATTATTAGTATTAATATTATTACTAAAATTATATCTAAAGGGAAAGTATTAGTATTAATATATCATACCTAAACCATCTCTTTAAGATTATTCAATCACTTTAGTAAACCCCTTATTAACAATTTTTAAGCTATACCCTTATCAAACCTACTATAACATTAACTTTACTATTACTATTAATATGTTAAAATTATTTTAAATGATAATAATATAATGTTATACTACTTAATCTTATATAATAGAGTGTGTGTGTGTGTGTGTGTGTGTGTAAGTGTTAGTGTTTAATAGGATAAGTATTATAAATTAATAGGTAAATATAGTGTGTAAATGAAAGAGGGAAAAGTGGAGGAGAAAGGAGAAATGGGAAAGTCATAACATAAGGATAGAGGAACAAGGATAGAATGATAGGATGACCAAGGAGAAGAAGTGAAGGGATGTAAAATAAGAAGGAAATAAGGTGGGGAAGTGGAGAATCAAAAGGAGAGAAACATTGATTTTAAGTGTTTCTCAATACAATATCAAATGAATCTAGATGTTAATTACTTCCATAACATCATTTATGTTAATATTTTTAGGCTTCTCAATAATCTTCATGGATTCCCTGAAATTTATGTTGAAATAGTGATATTATTTTGCAATAATCTTAGTGTTCTCATGGTCTAAATTCTGGTTGGTATTGATAGAGTTCATAGCAAGGTTAGACATGCGTATGCATTTGTTCTATATTTGTTTGCATGTTATTTTGTACTAGCCTAGAATGATCATCTCCAATATAGTAGATTGCATAGGAATAATTTAATTTATGCATTCCTTTGAGTTGATGTGTGTCTATGTCATCGTTGCAAAACTTAATTTTCTAATTGATGGTGTTGATAGGCTTAAATACAATAGTTATATGCATCTTCTTTAATACTTTTGAATTTTTTCCAGTCACTCCCTCGAAGTAAGGTTGGTAAATAATTTTTCTATGGGCCTAAGGGTTATGGATGTTGATTTTTTTTCTTTCTCATACTTGGATATCTCTCTTGTTTTCCTTCTTCTAGCTAATATTATTGAATACCTTAACCAAATGGTCATTTTCCTTATAAATGTGTTTCATGTCTAAGATCCTTGGGGATCTTATAGTCAATGCATTCAGAGCCCTAGCTTTTTAAGAGGAGTGTTGGTGAGAGTTAGAATAAGGTAGTAATTAGTTTTTTTTTCCTACTAAAGACCTAGTGCCTTAATGTCTCATTACCTTACTTGTTTATAAATAAATAAAGGAAAGGGATGTTGTTTTTCTCATCAATTTCTATGTTAAACTTGATGTCATTCAAGATAGTATTGAGGTGGTTGAAATACTTATCAATTTATTCAATCCCATGGGTCCATTTGACCAACCCATAAACACATACTATCTTTCACCATGCTAGGTCTAATTATAACTATCATGCTAAATCTCACTACTTCCCATCTCAAAAATTGTGGTTCTAAACAAATTATCTATAACAGCCCTAAGGATATCAGATAAGGAACAAAATGATCAAGAGAAATAACCATTTAGCTAAGGTATTCCAGAGGATTACAAGGAGAATGAAATAAAGAGGACTATTATAGTAAAAAAAAAATATCCACTCCCTTGAGTGTCTTCCCACAAGCAAAAGGATTTTTGTACCTTACATCCACATAGTGACTAGAAAAATTGCAAAATTCTTGAATACGGATACGACTTTCGCATTTAAACATATAAAGAGCATTGGTTAGAAAATTAAGTCTGAAAAATATAACATTGTAATAGACCCAAGTTAAAAATCCATGTAATAAAGTCAATAAAGTGTTGGAAATAATACTGAGAGGTGGGGCGGGGGTGAATCAATATTAACAAGACAATAATTTTCATTTCAGATTTATATACGCTACTTCAGTTAGTGGAACTCGCATGTATACACAATTGTGATTAAAGCAACTAGCATATATACTGCAAAATTAAGATTCATTTAATTCATCATATGTTGATCAGTGCATCAGAACCATATAAACAGTAACTAGGTACAATGAAACAGAACAGACAATCACACACATGAACACGAGATATAAGGTGGAAACCCAATGTGGGTGAAAACCACCCACTGCAATCATCTCTATCTTCTTTTTAATAATAAGAAACTTGTTTTTAGAATTTTTGTACTAGGGCCATTGTGACATGATACCTCTGGCCCTAATCTTAACAAATTTGGTTAGGGAGCAAGGCAGCCTTGTTGGAGCTATTAAGGTTACCACTCGTTAAAGTGGGTCTTCAGGGGTGTAGACTTATGCCAGTACGCTGGCTTCTACCTGCAGAAGGCTACAATCTTCTCTCATTCTCCAACATCTTGTAGAAGGGAGCTACAACCCCCTAGCTCTTGTACTAGCTGATATGTTTATTAGTACGTAGGTGCCACCCTACAGAAGGCTACAACCTTATATTTTCTTCTAGGGACCACGTTTCATAAATTTTCAGATTGGATCCATCAATAACATCATTCAAACATCAAATATTTCTGCATTAACCAATCTCCTTTGCACCAACTGTAATGTCCCTTAATAATAAATAATAAATAATATAATATATATTAAAAATATAAGAAAAAAAAAACAATAAAAAATAGTAATAGTAAATAAACAATAAATAATAATAAAAAATAAATAACATACTAAGCTTATAAATAAATATAAATAAAAATAAACAGAAAAATAGTAAAAATTAGTAAAGCTATCAAAAAGTAAAAACAAAAGAACAAAAACAAGAAAGCAGTAAAGTTGCATGTTGACACATGGAGTGTGTGCATGTGGTTCCCCTTCCAATGTTTTCTCTATTTAATAGATGGTGAGGAAGATGAGAGGTATCCCATCATTCCATGATTCCATCAACCATTCTCTTGGGAGAATAGTGTTGTGAGATAAAGGATTCCCTAGCAATAGTACGTTGATTGAGGGCTCGGGGGTGGCTAGTTGTAGCAAGATTTTGTGCAATTGAACCTAGAGTTGGGTGGAGATTTGTCCCCAAGACTTTGTTGCAATTAGCAGAATTCAACTAGCATTCAACCCTGAAATCAGAAGTGAGAGACATCATTGCCACATGTAAGTTGTCTCTACCCATATTTTTGAAATTTGATGTTAATTAGTTGATAAATTGCATGTTGATTATAAATCGCATGATTAATCTAATTAATTACATGTTTTTATTTTGGGGTTGTTACATATGGTATTAGACCATAGGTTCAACCCTTAAGGCCTATAGACAATTTAATGTAGAAAACTTCAATCTAAATGGTTTAACAAAAAAAGTTACAATCACATCCTAATGATTCTATCCGCATAAAAAAAAAAATTCAATTGTTTTATCATTGAGCTGTGACAAAGAAAACTTTCGAGTGTGGCTATGACTAGAAGCTTTCGACTCTAGTTGTGACTTATCACTCACATGATGTGTGATGGACTGCTCGCTGGTTCCAATGACAATCTTCCGAATCTGGTTGCTATATCTTCTATGTCTTTGATTTGTTCCTTTCCCAATTCCTGGAGATCTTCAGTCATGAAATCTCTACATGTACAATAGTGGAATGCTTTTAATTCACACTCACAAGCTTAATAATAATTACACCTTCTTTCCATTCCTTTATCTACCCACTTTTTGGTGAAAGGAACGGTATATATATATTGTGCACGAAAATTCTTTTCCTGCACAAATATATGACTGTGGTAACAATACTCCATGCAACCGGTGGGCGCACAGCCTTTCCACGATTTTTAATACAAATTCATAACCACACTATCTTATATTACAAACCAGGCATTCTATTAAATATATGGTGAACAACAAACCAGTTTATGGAGGGCAGCGCACAACGTTGACAAAATCACAATTCTAACCCCACTCGGCCTTCTCTTAATCAACACCATTCACGCTGATTTTAAACCATAGTGGATTGCATATAATTCATGGAGGATAGCGCACGGACAGTGTAACAAATATGGTTTAATTAACAACCAAATCTCCCAATGGAACTGCTACAGCGTTCAAATCAACTCTACAGGCATACACACATGAATTGACACCACTTCCAATTAATTTACAGTCATACATATCCCATAAAAGAAAACAGTATGCGCATTGCTGGAATATTAAAGTAACTCTAAATTTTATTCAATCTTCCCTTTATGAACAGCGCGGAGCAATCTTTTTACTACAGTAAAACAATATAGCTTTCATGCAGGTCCGCGCTCTTTTTGTCTGGACAAGACACTTTTTTTTTTTTCATACATAAAAGAAAATTCTAATTCTAGACTCTTGCCTCAAAAGAAACTTTCCCTAATTAGCAGCGGAGTTTTTTGTCTTTTTCCTTCCTATCTCTAGCTACCTTATTACAAAGGCAATTACATATAGAAAGTAGCAATACATAGAAATCTTAGCTTTTCTTTGTTTTTTCCCTCAACAGTAATCTAGCATGCCTTATTCTATCTAGAAAAGATGGCATGTTCTATTCTCTAAAATTAACTAAAAAAACATGGAAAACAGCAGGCTAAGGATCCCACTCCTTGCCTGTAGATTTTTTTGATTTTTTTACGGAATAAATCAGAAGATTTTTCCTCTGAATCAAATGCTCCTGCATCAATGTGGCTCTGCAAGTTTTCTGCTAGAGAACTCCATCCATGCAAATCCCAAACCCAAAAAGATCAAATAGATACATGATTGTTTTCTCTAAGTCCCGTACAATAAAATAAATATGTTGGAAATATTATTTTCCAATGATTTTAAAGTTTAAACATATGATTGAGAGTCAAAACATTGCCTTGAGATCATTTCAAAACATCATACGTATTGTTATTGCATACATATTTCTTGTTTCCTCGTTCTGTTGATATTGATCAAACAGAAATATACATAGTCTTCAACTTCATCCAATGTGTTAGCAAAACATAAATATTTTTTTTAATTGCTTTACAACTTCTTGAATAAAATACTTGTCATCTTCTCTATGCTGGAAAAATCTGATTATGACTTTATTATTATCAACCTCATTGTACAGGCGTGGAACGAGCCAGATCATGGTGTCTAGATGTCTAGTCAAAATATAGGTTCCCTTAGTTGCAATATCTGGCTGTGAACTACGTTTCCTTAGTAAAATTATAGATTCACACTATAGTTTCTGGAGGCATAAAGAAAAAAATTTATTAAATGTATTGATTAATTTTATCTTTCTATGAACTTGATCCCTATAGAGCTCAAATTGCTAAAACAAATGATGAAAACAATCCCAGATATTCTGAAGAGCCTTTGAATCTGGATGGAAAAATGGATTCTCAAATTCCATAAACAAATGAAACTCTTTCACTGTCCAATGGAACTGTTCTTCGCTAAAATCCCCTACAATTGGCACGAGTTCAATAATGTTCCTAATTTTATTGTATCTCTGGCCCTATTGATGCTGTCAAGAAGATGGCTGCAAAGCCTATAAACATATTCACTATTGCTAAAATAACCATAAACCATTTTGTCGAACTTCGGTCTTGTAGCAAGAATTCTCTGTTGGAGAATTGCATTTATAGATTCATGATCTGGTGAAAGCAGCTCATCTACAAATCTGCCATAATGGGGCTGAGAATAGTTTGATGTTTCACCATTTGCTTCATGGCTGTGGGTGATAACATCATGGAGTTTTCTCTGAAACTCATCATAAGATTCAGTTCCCATGGCTACACTATACTTGTGGCTTATATTTAAATCCCCTAAACGTTGCTGCCCTAAATCATCAGATGATTTTGATGTTGTTGCTAGAAATAATGACCAACTGCTATATAAATTATTGCTAATTAAGTCAAGATTCTTAGAGTCTGCACTAAATCTCTGCTAAAATAAAATGACATAACATAACATAATTAAAATTATCTTGCTGATATTGGCTTTCTTTATTCCAATTTTCAATCAACATTCCTTCATGAAATTCTTAATTTCATTTTCTCACTCATTTTTCTGAAGCTGATGCCATAGATATTCTTAAAAACATGCAGACATTCTCGCCGTAGAAATTAAAGCCTACTTTTTCTCAAGCATAATCGGTGGAAAGAAAAAAATATTCAATATCAAATAAATTAAATATGCACAACAAGATGTGCAATAACTAAAACTAAAGGAGACAATGTATTTGTGCACTTTCGATGTCTGGCTGGCCTATTTTCACCCAAGCTTTCCAGCTGGAGAACATTTCTTGTAAAAATTTCAGCAATAAAGCCCATTGTTTTTGAGAATGGATGCAGTTTGATTCATATGTAAAGTATTATGAAGATAAATAGTGTACATGAATAGATACAATGTTGACTTCGTGTTGGAACAATCAATCAAGAAGCCATTTCAAATCATGTTTTATTGTTTAAACTTTATGATACATCTAAATCATACACTATGATTTCAGTTTAGATTAATTAATTGTTATGATGTTGAGTATAATGTTACATGAGGTTTCGTGATACAATGGTAGGAGGATAATGATGCACATGTGGTTCTTATAGTGATGATGTATCCTTATGATGATGATGATATGCATAGGCTTATATGTTATGCAAGGTATATTGACATATTCATTACTACGTGATGATAGGTATTTAATGTTGAATACTCATGATGGATATGATATGAATAATGTGGCATAGGAATTATGATGCTATAATATGAGGTTTATTGACATGTGGTTCATTTATTATGTGAAGTCATGATATGTCTTTGATGCAAATATGTTGATGTTCTAACTTATGACGGTATTTCATGAGGTGAAGCGTGTCATAGTTGCGTACAAATTTATGACATGCATAAGCATGTAGTTCGTAATTATTCATAATGTTGCAATTAATAATGATGAATGTTCTCATGATGACATACAAGACTTGGCATGTGGATTATTTTCTATGATACTATGATGGTATAGTTAATGCATTGGTTGCATGTTGAGATGTGATGATTGATAGGACTCCACAAATGGGCTGATAGGGCCGATTTATTTGATGATCTCATGCAAGCCCATACACGGAGGGAGAATTAGTAACACCATATGGGTTGGGGACAAACTCAATCAACACTACATATGCCAGTGTTTCCTTTGTCTTGTATAGCTCTTGATGGATAACTCTTGAGGGGCTATGGGACCATCTTGAGGAGGCCAAGTGCCTAATATTGTAGGCTAGGTGCCTAGTATGGGATTGGGATTTCGAAGTCTGGTGGGGGTGTAAGGAATTCGATGCCTGGGGTTGTGCACCTTAGTAGTTGTGGAAGGAGTGGGACAACCTTGCGAGATGCTTGGAGTCATTGAGTACCATACCGGATGCCTGCCTTGGGGCAGATGAGGTCTGAGTCAGGTGCGAGCCTTGGGGCCAGCCTTAGACTAGGATATAGACTGGGGAGGCTTATGCCTGGTTCCGAAAGTGGGAAAGGGGACAGATATTCCTTGGGATTTCTCGGGTGTTGTGAAACTTTCGATGCCTATTGGTTATACTAGTTCAGCAGAGGGTGTTGGCAAAGATGAAGTAATAAATAACAAAATAAAGTGTTAAATAATTCAACTTAACTTCGGGACAAAGTTCCTTAAAGTGGGGGAGTATGTAATGTCCCTTAATAATAAATAATAAATAATATAATAATAAAAAAATAAAATAATTATTAAAATAATATTAAAATACAAGAAAATAATAATAAATAAAAATAAAAAATAGTAATAGTAAATAAATAATAAATAATAAATAATAATAAAATATAAAATAACAATACTAAAGCTCTAATAAATATAAATAAAAATAAACAGAAAAATATTAAAAATCAATAAAGCTATCAATAAGTAAAAACAAAAGAAATAAAACAAGAAAGCAGTAAAAACCAATAAAGCTATCAAAAAGTAAAAACAAAAGAATAAAACAAGAAAGTAGTAAATTTGCATGCTGACACGTGGACTTTGTGCATGTGGTTCCCCTTCCAATGTTTCCTCTATTTAATAGATGGTGAGGAAGATGAGAGGCATTCCATCATCCATTCTCTTGGGAGAATAGTGTTGTGAGACAAAGGATTCCCTGGCAGTAGTATGTTGATTGAGGGCTCGAGGGTGGCTAGTTGTAGCAAGATTTTGTGCAATTGAGCCTACGGTTGGGTGGAAAGTCATCCCAAGACTTTGTTGTAGTTAGCAGATTTCAACTAGCGTTCAACCGTGAAATCACAAGTGAGAAACATAATTGCCACAGGTAAGTTGTCTCTACTCATATTTTTGAAATTTGATGTTAATTAGTTGATAAATTGTGTGTTGATTATAAATCGCATGATTAATCTAATTAATTACATGTTTTTATGTTGGGGCTATTACACCAAAAACAACTGAATCAATCAATCACTTTTCAAAATGCTGTAACCAGAATACAGTAACCAGAACACAGTAACTAGAACCCATAACACTCCAATAGCAAACAGAAGCATTTAAAACATATTTTATGAGGTATATGCTATTTCCATATGTCAAACCTGTGTGCATACGTTCTCTTCTCTAGGCGAACTTGCGTACAGATCTACAAATCAAATTTAAGATGTATACGTTGTTTTGATTTGCAAAACTAGCATGTATAAGGGCATTTTCTAAAGTGAACCTACGTATAGATTTGTAAATGATGATTTAGACTTTACAACAATTCCAGACTTCAGTTATACCCAAATCATCATATTTACAGACTACAACATCCGCCAGTTATTCAAATAAAAGATCAAAACCACACAAAGATACTTCACTTCAAGCCTTAATATCTTGAGCCTTCATTAGATCTTATCCTTCATCAAGCGCTAAGGTTCATCCTTGGTTCAAATCCAGCTATGCACCATAACCCAATAACCTATATACTAGATCTTTCTCTTCATCAGATATTCAATGCTCAAGTACCTTTGCCTAATGATCTTTTCCTCCTTTTATAGTCTTAGGCTTTACTCAATACCATGGACCAAAACCACATAGGACCAATACCTTGGACCAAATATCTGGGTCAACACTTCAGACCAAATACCTTGGACCAATACCATGGATCAAAATACCATGGACCAAATACCATGGCCCAGAACTTAGTTTTCCAACATGTACACTCCTTTCCTTCTGTGAAAGTGCATGTGTACGTTATATGCTCCTTTTGGTCTGCTAACTTGCGTGTACAAGTGGCTTGGTCAATGTGGAACCTCACTTTCTTCATTTTTTGAATCTAAATTGTGATCTGTCATCTGAGTGAGTTGCCATTAAGGACAACACCTGTGTCATAGTGCCAAATCTATGTCATAATGCCAACAATCTCCCCCTTTGGACTTGATGGCAACCCCAAGTCCCTCTCCCCCTTTTTCATCAAGGGCAAAGGATTATGCTCCCCCTGAGTTCATGATGAATTCTATGATATGCTGAAGTGTGTTGATTGAGCTCCATGCTCCCCCTAAATATAAGTAGGGACTACAAAAAGATTTTCTAAAAGAAGAATGTGATTCTATACATACACCATAAATGACCTTCGTATCACCAATGAATCATACATACATCCATCTCCCAACCAAGTTGGGGATATACCAATTGTTTATACATGTCAAAACAAGAACATTACATCATCCATCCCATGCATAGTGGGGTAACAAAATAGATCTTTCATGACCTTTACATTAAAAGATATACATGACATATATAATAGAGACCAAATATCTTAAACAAGACCATGATAGTCATCAACAACTATCATAAGCAACATTTGTCAATCAACATTCATACTAGCAACCCTGTTCTCCCCCTGAACCTGTTCCACCTAAAAAAATAACTATGAGAATTAGTACCAAGAACTTCTAAGATATTACCAACAATGCTTTATTAGAAGCATATGCTCCCCTAAACTAAACCATTTCAAACCCCTTTCTTCCTGAGTCTATCCCACTTCTTTTCTTCAAACCAACATATACGCGAGTGTATTCACAGAAACCAACATATCTATGTGATTACGCTTCATGAAACTCACGTATAACCTCCCTTCTCTGACACAGATAGGATTTAACAGCAGGATGATGCATCAACTACTCCCAACTTCCGTCTGAGATATTCGAATGTTTCTCTGGGCAATGGTTTGGTGAATATAACAACAACCTGTTCTTTGGAGGGATCATACTCCAATTTCACCTTTTTCTTAAGCACTTGTTCACGTAGAAAATGATATTTGATGGGTATGTGCTTGGTCTTGGAATGCATGACTAGATTCTTTGAAATTTTGATGACACTTGTATCATCACATACAATGGAGATGGGTGGAGTATAGGTGATCTGAATGTATTACAATGTTTGCATCATCCAAAGGAGTTGTGTGCAGTAAGATACAATAGCCACATATTCTGCTTCAGCTGTAATTAATGCAACTGAGCTTTGTTTCTTGTTGAATGAAGACACTAATCTGGAACCCATATAGAATGCACCAGCACTGATTTGAATTGGATCCTAAAAAAACTCTCTAACTTTTCATAACTGTGTAAAATTCATGCCAAAGTTTCAAATACTTACAAAGGTAGAGCTTATCAGGAATACCCTTAGAACAGTTGTAATTTGTGAGCAGTGCATAGCAACGAGGACCCTTAATCAAGCATGCAGACTATTGGCCCACGGTAATGCACACTGCCACGAAACAACAAAATAGGAGGTCTTTTGGAGAAATGGAGGAGGTTTCTAATATGTGATTAATGACAAGTAATTAATCTCAAATCACCGAGCAAACCCCTCGCGACCATAACAGGAAAGTTGAAAAACCATATGGAATTTGCTGATTCCATCATAGGCGGGTCCCACATTAAAATTGGCAGGATATTAGAAGGGCTTTAAGTAGTAAGAGGTTTCAACCAAGTCCCACCCAATGCCACACACTAGGTGCCACATGTCTAGCGGAAGAGAGAGAAAACCGCTCACATCACATGGTTAAATGTCATGCAACTTACCCTCCCAATATGGACGGAGATCGTAGGATCTGAAGGCTCCAGATCGATGGTGGACATGCAATCCAATGGATGACAAGACTCAATGGGGTAAATGGGCCAAGTTGTATAAAGTTTGAAGTCTGGCATGAACAATGAGTTGGCAGGGGAATCATGTTCATGGGCAATCTAGGAGTTAAATAGAAATAATGATCGTTCAAACATTTCCAAGAGAACTAACACTCAGTTCGTTATGCAATAGGTTGTCACCTCCCTGCGAAGCCTTACACAGTGATCATGATGAAGAACAGGGGAATTCAAATAGACATATGTAGAAGAACCAGAATGTCAGGAAGTGGAAATGAACCATCAGAATTTAGATTGGCTTTAAAACCACAAACTGACAAAAGCAAGCGGCAAGCAGCTAGAGAGCAGTAAGAAAAGTGAGTAAGAAAGCTAAGAGCAGAGAATAGAGAAAGTAATTCGAATTGACCCGCAGAGAAAAAGAAACATCGAGACAGAGTTAGAGAGTCTATGCACTCCAGAGAAGGCTTGAGAAGTTCAAGCGAACTCCGCTGTATATGCCTATCATGTATGAGTCTTAGACTGGGCTCATACTACTATGACCAGTAGATGCCAAGTTTCAGTAAGGAGAGTCTTTTTACTCCAGTCCTACTGATTCATATTTGTTGAGTGAGACTCAAATTAAGCTCATGATTGTAAAAACTCTACTTCAGAAACATAATATAGAGGCGCCCACTGAAGGCTGGACTAGGAGACGTATCCCAAGAGCATTGGGTGAACTCTTTATTAAACTTGTTGTATTACATGTTTTCCTATTGTGTTTCCCTAACTACTTCAATGTCTATGTATTTCACAATCTTATCGATCTATTGCATAAAATAACATAGGCACATCTATGCACATCAGTCTTTAATACCTTTAATTCTTTGTCCTAGATAAATTCTAGATCAAGTGGTATCAGAGCTCTAGGTTACTAAGGTTAGACAAGCATGTGCTGGATTTTGTTGTTGAATGCTAACTAAATCAAAGCTTAAATTAGGAGAAGAAGAATTGGTTGAAGCTAACCCTAAAATTGGAAGAGTCTATCCTAAGAGGAAAATGTCAAAAGAAAGTCCCTTGGAATCAGACTCCCACTTCATGGATGGTTTCATGACCATGAAGGCCATGGTAGAGGAAAGGTAGAGAAGGAGATCCATCGAACTCCAAACAAGATAAAGGAGCAGAAGAATATCTCATCCATGACCACTCTAAAGGCAAATGGAAAGAAGAAAAACTTCCCACACCTCCTAGTAGCCCTGAAAACAAAAAGAAAACATCTTTGATCAAATTAAATGTTAAATTTGATTTGCCGATATATGATAGAGAGTTGAATGTAGAAAAGCTAGATAATGGGATTCGGTTGATGTTTATTACAGAGTGTAGAGCATCAATTTAGACAAGAGTAAGATTCAGCTAGCCAACCTACGCCTTGGAGGTATTGGTTTGGTATGGTGGGAAGGTAGGACACAAGCTGACATGATGAAGCATGGTAAAATTCTTTTTGACTCGAGTGAATTTGTTTCTGCAATTAAAAAGAAATTCTATCCACTAGCCTATATGCAGAAAGCAATGATGAGCTGGCAAACTCTTCGCCAATTAAAAGGGAAAAGTGTACAAGGCTACACTCAAGAATATAGGAAAAGAGCTTTGATTCTAGGAATTTCCTTAGACTCACTTGAAACTTTGTTGAAGTATATAGGTGGTCTACACAGCTACTTAAGGCACACTATTCTCATGTTTAATCCCACTAGCATAGATGAGGTATCTATTCAGGCTACACATTTAGAGGCTAGATGCAAGAGTGTGAACCTAGAAGTTAGGGGATCGTCAAAACCCACTGCAAGCAAAAGCAAGGAAAAGAGAAAACAGAAATGGAAAGAGAGGAAGGCAAATGTTTTACAAAACACCAATTCTTCATGCACTCACTATAAGAAGGATGGGCATGATGATGAACGCTACTGGATCCTGCATTTGGAGCTGAGTCGCAAGAAGTTTGAGGGAAGAAAGAAGAAGACTGTTGTAGCTATTCAAAAGGATTTGGGGTTAGAGTCAGGAGATGAAACAACAATCGCAGCCATAGGTATAAAGGGTAAAAATTCTGAAGCATCTACTGGTAATTCTACATAATCTACTAATAATGAAGAAAATGAGAGGAAAAGACATGATATTTTTCATATTCGAGTTATTTCCAAGAATCAAAAGACTGATACTTTGTTTGATAGTAGCTCATAAGTAAATTTAATTTCTGAAGCAATTGTAAAGAAGTTGGGATTACTAACCACACCTCACAAAAAGCCATATCCATTAGGTTGGTTATGTGATAAAGCACAACTACAAGTGACTAGACAACATAAACTTAGGTTTTCTTTTGGGTCAGCATTTGTAGATGAGGTTGAGTTAGATATAGTTCCTTTGGATATATGTGGAATTGTTTTAGGAAGTCCTTACTTGTATGATAGGAAAGTTATTTTCTATAGAGTTGAGAACAAGTATCAACTCATTAAAGAAGGAATCGAATATATTGTAAGATCTCATAAACTCAAGAATAATTATACTCTCATAAATTAGGGCAGATGAAAATAATTGTAAATTCATGCTAACAATTTTTACTAATGGTTGTAAAGGAAAAGGAACTTGATAAAACCAATGTATTTGAGGGCTGTGATGCTAAACGTCAAGCTGATTTAGAAAAATTTGTTTTAGAATATGATATACTATTTCAAGAACCTAAAGGTTTGCCACCCAAAAAGGAAATAGTACATGATATTAATTTGTAGCAAGATGCTCCATTGCCTAACATCAGAATGTACAGGTTGTCCACTTTAGAGAATGCAGAAATCAAGAAGCAAATACAGGAGCTGCTTGAGAAGGGGTTCATCAGGCCTAGCACATCACCACGTGGGTCTCCAATTGTCTCATGGAGAATGTCCATTGATTATCGAGCATTGAATAAGATAACGATCAAAAATCATTATCCCCTTCCTCGCATAGATGATCTAAAGAAGTTTTTTATTTTTCCAAGTTGGATTGGCATAGTGGTTATCATCAGGTCAGAATTACAGAGCAAGATGCATGGAAGACTGCATTCAAAACAAATCAGGGATTGTATGAGTGGTTGGTTATGCCTTTTGGCTTAACTAATGCTCCTACCACTTTCATGAGAGTAATGAATGATGAACTCAGACCTTTTCTTGATGATTTTGTCATTATATATTTTGATGACATTCTTATATTCAGTAAAACATGGGAAGAACATTTAAATCATGTCAAGCAGACTTTAGATGTTTTGAAAAGATAAAATCTTTATGTTAAACTCTCAAAATGTGAATTTCGAAAAACATCATTGAATTATTTGGGTCATATTGTAGGGGGTGGTGAATTGAAGATGGATCCCTCAAAGGTTGTAATCATTGTAAACTGGCCTAAACCCAAATCTGCTACAAGAGTTAGAAGCTTCTTAAGAGCAGCACAATATTGGAGAAAGTTTATTTCTAACTTTTCCTTAATTGCAGCTCCCTTACATGGTTTAACAGGATTGAACAAGGTGTTTCAGTGGGGAGGCAAAAAGAAGAAATCCTTCAACACCTTAAAAGAAAAGATTAGTATAACACCAGTACTAGCACTGACCGATCTTCAAAGACCATTTGAGATAGAAATGGATGTCAGTGACTATGTCATGGGAGCAGTATTGGTGCAACATGGTAAACCCATATGTTATCATTCTAAGACATTTAATTCTATAGTAGTTAACTATCCCACATATGATAAAGAATTGTATGCATTAGTACAGAGTGTGAAAAAGTGGAAACATTATTTAATAGGCAAAGAGGCAGTTATACATACTGATCATCAACCACTTCAATATTTACACTCCCAAACTAAGTGGCGGTAATCAAGACACTATAGATGGATGGGTTTTCTACAACAGTTTCATCTAGTCATCAGATGTAAAAAGGGAATACACAATAAAGTTGTAGATATGTTGTTCAGACCAATCATAAATGCATCTACTATACTTAAGCATAATTCAATATTGCATGAAATCTACATTGAATAGTATGCTCAAGATATAGATTTTAAAGATGTATATGCAACTTTAAATCATGACAAACAAGTAGAAGAATTAGATTGTCATGTTAAGGACCAACTCCTGTATCATTTTGGAAAGTTATGCATTCCACAAACTAAAAGAGTAAAGATAATTCGAGAAGCACACACTTCTCTGATATCAAGTCACTTTGGTGTAAGTAAAATAGTTGCACAGCCCAAAAAATCTTGTTATTGGCCAAAAATGAATGAGACAGTTTCTAGATATGTAAGAGGGTGTACCATGTGTGCTAAAAGCAAGCCCAACAATAGAAAACTAGGCTTGTACACTCCACCACCAGTTCCTTCTCATCCTTGGGAAAGTGTTTCCATGGACTTCATTGGGGAAATGCCTAAATCTAGGAAAGGTCATGACTATTTATATGTTTTTGTAGATAGGTTTAGCAAAATGTGTATTTTAATAGCTTGTAACAAACATATTGCAGCTAAACAAACTGAAAGGTTGTTCTTTCAGCATGTATGGGTTCAGTTTTGATTACACACTTCCATTATATCTTATCGAGATACCTGATTTGTTGGGAAATTTTGGTCAAGTTTGTGGGAATTGATGGACACTAGACTCAAAAAGAGCACAACCTTTCATCTGCAAACAGATGACCAAATAGAAGTGGTCAACAGGACAGTGATCTAGTTGCTCAGAGGTTATTGCAGCAAGCATACCAAGCTTTGGGATGAAAATTTATGTTATTTGGAGCATGCTTGCAACCAAGCTAAACATTCTTCTATACAGAGATATCCTTTTGACCTGTTTTGGTTTCACACCAAGGTCTCCCTTGGATTTTGTCTTTGGTAAAGACATAGCAGTTGATGGACATAGTGATGTCGACAAGGCAACTAAGTTCATCAAACAAATCTAAGATATTCACCAGGTTGTACAGGAACAACTAGAAAAGAGCCAAGCCAAGTACAAGGCAAGGCATGATAAGCATCAAATGGAGCATAGTTTCTAGTTTGGTGATCAAGTTTGGCTGTATAATAGCAAAGATAGAATGCAAGGTGAAGGCAAGAAGCTGAAGCTAATAAGGTATGGACCTTTCAAGATACTTGAGAAAATTTGTGAGAATGATTTTCGCCTTGATCTACCAGCTTACATGCACATCCACTCAATTGTTAATGAAGACAACTTGAGACTATTTGAACCTTCATTGATTGAATATCCCGAAGAGCAGAGTCAATTGCATTCTATTGATGATTTGTTGCCTGAATATCTTAGCGAATTTTAGGAAGATACAGTTCCGGACCAGAAGGTGAGAACTACACATAAAGGGGATGTTGAGTACCTCAGGATTGGACTCAAAGGTTTGAAACCAAGCAGTTCAAAATGGATAGAAATTGGGTAAGTGAGGAATTAGTACCCTCACTTGATGGATGCTTAAAAACCAACTTTTGGTGGTCCAAAAGATTTTTCAATGGGAAGGTCATGATCTGAATTGGATCCTAAAAACACTCTCTAATTTTCATAACTCTGTAAAATTGATGCCAAAGTTTCAAAGACTTATAAAGGTTGAGCTTATTAGGAATATTGTAGGGACAGTTGTAATTTGTGAGCAGCGCAGAGCAATGAGGACCCTCAGTCAAGCGCCTTGACCATTGGCCCATGGTAAAATGTGTTGCCACGAAATAGAGAAATGGGAGGTCTTTTGGAGAAACCAGTGAGATTTCTGATATGTGATTAGCGACAAGTCACTAATTGCATATCACTAGGAAAACCGCTTAGAGAAGGAAAATCCTTGAGCGACTGGAACCGGAAATTCAAAAAACCGTACGGAATTCACCGATTCCTTAAGAGGCGGGTCCCACATGAAAACCAACAGGATATTGGAAGGGCTTCAAGCAGTAAGTGTTTTCAACTAAGTCCCGCCTAATGCCACACACTGGGTGCCACGCGTTCGGTAGAAGAGAGAGAAAACTACTCACATCGGATGGGTAAACATCATGTAACTTACCCACCCGATATGGACGGAGACCATAGAATCTAGAGGCTCTAGATCGATGGAAGACATACAATACGACGGATGATCGGATTCAACGGGGTAAATAGGCCGAGTTGTATAAATTTTAAAGTCTAGCATGAATGATGAGTTGGCAGGGGAATCATGTTCATGGGTAATCTGGGAGTTAAACGGAAGTAACAACTATTCAAACATTTTCAAGAGAACTGACACTCAGTTCGTTATGGAACAGGTGGCCACCTCCCTGTGAAGAGTTACACAGTGATGATGATGCAGAATAGGGGAATTCAAATGGATAGAGGCAGAAGAACCAAAATGCCAAGAAGCGGAAACGAACTGTCAGAAAGTAGATTGGCTTTAAAAGAACAAACTAACAGAAGCAAGCAGCAAGTAGCTAGAGAGTAGTAATAAAAGCGAGTAAGAAAGCTAAGAGAAGAGAACAAAGAAAGTAAGTCGAGATGACCTGCAGAGAAATGGAAGCATCAAGATAGAGCCACAGAGAGTTAGAGAGTTTGTGAACTCCAAAAAAGGCTTGAGAGGTTCAAGTGAACTCCTCTGTATATGCCTATCATGTATGAGTCTCAGACTGGGCTCATACTACTGTGACCAGTAGAGGTCAAGTTTCAGTTAGGAGAGTCTGTGTAATCCAGTCCTATTGATTCATATTTGTTGAGTTAGACTCAAATTGAGCTCATTATTGTAAAAACTTTGCTTTGGAAACATAATAGAGAGGCCCCCATTGAAGTCTGGACCAGGTGACGTAGCCCAGGAGCATTGGGTGAACTCCTTATTAGAATTGTTGTATTACATGTTTTTCTATTTCGTTTCCCTAACTGCTATAATGTCTATGTATTTCACAATCTTATCGATCTATTTCATAAAGTGACATAGGAACATCCATGAACATGAGTCTATAATACCTTTAATTCTTTGTCTTGGATAAATTCCAGATCAACCACTAGTGTTTTTTCTGTCATCTATGCTTCCTGCCCAATATGCATCTGTATATGCATGAAGTGTAAGATCTGTATCTCTAGGATACCATAAACCAAAATTCTGTGTTCCTTGAAGATATTTGAATATCCTTTTGACTTCCTAAAGTTATGATTCCTTTGGATTTGCTTGGAATCTTCCAACTATTCCCACTACATGCATGATGTCTGGTCGGGTACCTATTAGATAAAGCAAGCTACCAATCATGGATCTGTAAGTTGGTTGATGCACCACTGCTGATTCATCATTTAAGCTGAGACTGCATCCTGTTATCATTGGAGTATATACTGGTTTATAATCTTCCATGCCATACTTTTTTAGGATCTATTTGAGATATTTGGTTTGTGATAGAAAAATACCATCTTTGTTTTGTTGAACTTGTAGACCAATAAAATATGTAAGCTCACCAAGCAGGGACATTTCAAATTCTTGTTGCATTACTGAAGCAAAATTTCGACTCATGGCTTCTTCACTGCTACCAAAAATGATATCATCAACATACACAACAAGTATTAGCATTTTATTATTGTCAATCTTTGTGTATAAATTTCTATCAGCTGATCCCTTTGAAAAACCTTGTTGATGGATATATTTGTCAAGATGGTAATACTAGGCCCTTGGATCTTGTTTTAGACCATAGAGAGCCTTTCTAAGTCTACATACAAGTTTTGCATCATTTCAAAGAATGAATCCGTCTAGTTTCTCAATATAGTCTTATTCTTCTAAGTCTCCATTAAGAAAGGCAGATTTTACATCCATTTGGAATACTCTGAATTTTTGAAAATTAGAAAGAGCAAGGAAAATTCTGATGGCTTCAAGTCTAGAAACAGGTGAAAAAGTTTCTTCAGAGTCTATACCTTATTTTTGAGCATATCCTTTACAAACAATTCTGCCCTTGTTTCTAATAACTTCTTCATTTTCATTCAGCTTGTTTTTGAATATCCATTTAGTTCCTATGATATTCTTATCATTAGGTCTAGGAACTAATTCCCAAGTATTATTCTTTTCAATTTTCTCAAGTTCTTCATTCATGGGCTTGACCCAACATTCATCTTTGTATGCTTCATTTACATTTTGAGGTTCGATGGAAGAAATCAATGCTAAATAGGTTGAAGCTTCTGTAATAGTTCTTCTTGTCTGCACACTTGCCTCTTTCTATTCCAAAATTTGAGTCTCTGGATGATTTTTATGAACATACCTGGATGGAGTCTTTTCTTCTACCATTATCTCTTCTTCTCGTGCTTCATTGGTTTCTTCTTCAGAATTAGTCTGATTTGATGTGGGAGGATAATGCTCATCTTCTTCATAATCTTCAATTTTTATTTGTTTTGGATTTTTGCATTCTTCATCAACCACAACATCAATACTTTCAATGTTTTTCCCAAGTCTTTTATTATAACATTTATATATTTTACTTCGGGAAGAGTAACCAAGGAAAATACCTTCATCTACTCTGGGTTCAAACTTACCAAGTTTTTCATCAGTCCTTTTGATGTAACATTTGCTTCTGAAAACTTTGAAGTATTTTACAGTAGGAGTCTTACCAGATGAGAGTTCATGTGGAGTTTGAGTGTTGTTTACCTAAACATTTGCTTTGTTGAGAATAGTGATAGTAGCAAATGCATCTTCACCCCAGAAGGTTGTAGGAGTTCCAGACTCATCTAGCATAGCACAAGCCATTTCTTGAACCATTTTGTTTATCCTTTCTACCATTCCATTTTTCTCAGGAGTCCTTGTGGTGGAGAATTGCCTTTTTATTCCATGTTCTTCATAAAAGTCGAAGAATTCATCCGAAGTAAATTCTCATCCTGAATCAAATCTGAGGCATTTAATTTTTCGATCTGATTCATTTTCAACCAAAGCTTTGAAGGCTTAGAATTTTTCAAATGCTTCATATTTATGCTTTAGAAGTCCTATCCAATACATTTTGGAAAAATTGTCAATGAACAATATAAATTATTCTTCTCCATGAGGTGACTTTTTCCTTGATGGCCCACATAAATCAGTATGGACAAGTTCAAGAGGCTTACTAGCAGATCCTTTCTTTTTAGGGAAATGTGCTCTGGTTTGCTTACCAAATTGACGTGATTTGCATGTTGTATTTTCTAGAATGCCGATATAAGGAAGATCACGAACAACCTGGAATCTGCATGCTTTTCTTATTTGAGAGAAGCTTAGATGCCCCAATATTCTATGCCATAGCCAGTGTTCATCATTTTTGCTTAGATAACACTGTTTTTGTCCTCCCTTGAGTATTTATAGGTTATTTGGAGTTCTTGTCCCTTTAATCATGATTTCTCTTGTATCAAGCTCATGAACAACAGATCCATTTGATTGGAATACTATTTCATTTCCTTGATCACACATTTGACTCACACTCAACAGATTGTGTTTTAAGCCGTCAACATATATAAAATTGCCAGCTTCAACTTTTTCTTTAAAGAAAATAGAGCCTTTACCTTTTATGATAGCGGGATTGTTGTTTCCAAATGAGACACTCTTTTCCTTTTTCTAAGGCATTATATGAGTGTAGTTTTTCTCTGTCACCTGTCATGTGTTTTGAGCATCCTCTGTTGATGTACCACTAGTTCTCTTGTCCTTCTGCATATAGGGCTATATGACATCTTTCTGTTTGTGATTCTTTCTTTCTCCATATTTTGGGATTTAATGGAGTTTGGTCCTTTTGAGCTATTTTCTGAAATTTACTCCTGCATTCAGATTCTTCATGGCCAAAGTTGTTATAGATTGAGCATTCTGATTCATTTTCAAGAAGAGAAAAGCTATTATAGGAACTTTTCTTGATCCCTGCCATAGTTCTTTGATTTCGTGCTTCTCTAGTCATGATAGTCTTGTAAGCAACACAATGAGCAGCTTTGTGTCCAAAATTATGACATGAGAAACATTGACCATTAAATAAGTTCATTCTATTATTAAATCTACTGACCTAATGATTGTAGTTGAAGTTCCTTCTATTGGCCTGTTGATTGTTATTCCTTGAAGCAAATTGAGTATGGTTTACCTACAGTTGATTGTGGCCTCTGTTCATTCTTGAAGTAAATTGATCATGATTCACCTGGTGATATGCTTTATGCCTTTGCTGATGATTGTTGAACTATTTGTTGCTCTTTGCTACACACGATTGCTTGTAGTGGAGGTTGATGACTTCTATGATTGAGATGTTTCTTTAGAGTCCAAGACCTGTCTTTATCAGAGGAGAGCACTGCACTTTGATAATTTCATTTAAGGTATCTGATCCTTTAGCAAATCTAAGATTGAGGGCTTTTGCTTTCTAAAGATCCTTTATTAGACCCACAATTTCACATTCTAGATTTTCATTGTGTTTTTCTCTTTTAGCAAGTTGGAATGTTAAGGTATCTATAATCATACTCTTTTCTTCTAAATAGATTTTGAGTTTAGATATTTCTTCATAAAGGTCATCTTCATCTAAAGCATCTAAAAAATCATCATCTTCAGATGCCATCATAAGTCTATAATCACTATTATTTTCATCTTCATCACTATTTGATAAACCATCGCTATCTTCATGAGTATAGTAGCTCTTTTTACTTACATTTTGTTTTCTATTCCATTTTGTAGATTCCTTACCTTTATCAACCTTATCTTTATGAGGACATTTGGTAGCATAATGATCGAATCTTCCACAAGCAAAATATTTGAAAGGTAGTTTACCGCCGAATCTTCCGGAACTCCGTTGGAGGTTATTGACAAAGTTTGCTTCTTCTTCTCCTTCTGAAATATGTCCTAATTAATTAAGTTCTTCTTTTCCTGAAGCTTTAAATGCATCTGCTCTCATATCCGATGGACCTTCTTTTCCCATCTCGAAAGCAGTTAAGATCATGTGCAGCTGTGTCATAGTAATAGTCTGAAGATCCTACTTTTCTTCTATGGCATATACTTTTGATTTGAACTTAGAAGACAAGGATCTTAAAACCTTTTCAACTAAAGTAACTTATTTTATCTCTTCACCCATATTCTTCATGCAATTAACAATATCATCTATACATAAGAAGTAACTAGTTATACTTTCATCATTGTGCATTTTGAGAGTTTCATATTGAATTATAAGAGTTTGTAGTTTTGCACATTTTACCTGAGTGTCTCCTTCATAGCTTAGAATGATTTTGTCCCATATTTATTTGGTGGATTTGAGCTACATAACTTTGAAAAATTATGATTGTGATAGACTTCCCAATAATGTGTTGACAACCTTGGCATTGGTTTCATATTGTTTTTTACCTGTCGTATCTGTAGGAATTGCTGACGAAAATGTATATCCTCCTTCCACAATTTCCCAGACATTTGTTCCAAGAGATTGAAGATAGGTTGTGGTTCTTACCTTTCAATAAACGAAGTTGCTTCCATCAAAGATTAGAGGTATGATGGATCCCTCTCTTTCTTGATTACTCATGATGATGGATCTTCCTTCAAGCGATCAAGCTTCTTCTGAAGGACCTGCTCCAATACCAATTGCTGGAAATAATACTGAGAAAGGGGGTGAATCAGTATTATCAAGTCAATAATCTTTCATTTCAGATTTATATACGCTACATCAGTTAGTGGAACTCGCATGTATATGCAACTGTGATTAAAGCAACTAGCGTATATACTGCAAACTTAATACTCAATTAATTCATCATATGTCGATCAGTGCATTAGAACCATATAAACAATAACCAGGCACATTGAAACATAATATAAAATCGCACACATGAAGACAAGATATAAGGTGGAAACCCAATGTGGGTGAAAACCACCTGCTGCAATCATCTCTATCTTCTTTTTAATAATAAGAAACTTCTTTTTACAATTTTTGTACTAGTGCAGACATATGCCAATACGCAGGTTTCTGCCTGCAAAAGGCTACAACCTTATCTCATTCTCCAGCTTCTCCTGGAAGGGAGATACAACCCCCTAGCTCTTGTACTAGTTGATATGTTTACTAGTACGTAGGTGCTAACCTACAGAAGGCTACAACCTTCTCTTTTCTTCCAGGGACCACGTTTCAAAATTTTTTAGATTGGATCCATCAATAACATCATTCAAATATCAAATATATCTACATCAACCAATATCATTTGCACCAACCACAACTTAATCAATCAATCACTTTTCAGAATGTTGTAGCCAGAATACAGTAACCAGAACATAGTATCCGGAATCCAGAACACTGCAACAGCAAACATAAGCATCTAAAACATATTTTATGAGGTATACACTATTTCCATGTGTCGAACTTGCATGCATATGATTTTTTCTCAAGGTGAACCTATGTACAGATCTGCAAATCGAATTTGAGATGTATAAGTTGTTTTGATATGCAAAACCAATGTGTATACATGCCTATTCTAAAGTGAACCTATGTACAAATCTGTAAATGATGATTTAAACCTTACAACAAATCTATACTTCAGTTATACCCAGATCATCATATTTGCGGACTACAACATGCACCAGTTATTCAGATAAAAGATCAAAACCACACAAAGATACTTCACTTCAAGCCTTAATATCTTAAGCCATCATTAGATCTTATCCTTCATCAAGCGCTAAGGTGCATCCTTGGTTCAGATCCAGCTATGCACCATAACCTAATAACATGTATACTAGATCTTGCTCTTCATCAAATATTCAATGCTGGAGTACCTTTGCCTAATGATCTTCTCCTCCTTTTATAGTCTTAGGCCTTAATACCATGGACCAAAACCACTTAGGACCAAAACCTTAGACCAAATACCTGGGGTCAACACTTCGGACTAGATACGTTGGACCAATACCATGGATCAAAATACGATGGACCAAATACCATAGTCCAAAACTTTGTTTTCCAACATGTACGCACCTTTCCTTCTGTGAAAGTGCATTTGTACGTTATAAGCTCCTTTTGGTCTGCTAACTCGCTTGTACATGCAACTTGGTCAATGGGGAACTTGTGTATACCTCTCTTTCTTCATTTTGTGGTTTGAACTGTGTTCTGTCATCTGAGTGAGTTACCATCAAGGACAACACTTGTGTCATAGTGCCAAATCTATGTCATAATGCCAACATAAAGTCAAAATAAGAGCAAGGTTACGGGTCACATATTCGAAGTTAAATTTTGGGAAAAACATCCTAGTGGTTGTTCATTTGGCTCATTATGGCTAAGGGGGAATTAGTAAAGGAAATGGAAGCACTATGGAAAGGCAATAGTCACTAATTGGCATTTTTTTTATGAAAATAATGGAAATTAGGAAAAAAGGAAGGTGAAAGGTCGAAGTTTGAGGAAAATCAATTTTGGTATATGTATATATGTATATGGATGCAAATACCCAGTGATTTTTGTTATAAATCTCCAATAAGCAGTATGGGTGGGATGTTATTATTTTGTCATGTTGGTTTGCTTTTTAGTAGGTTGATCGTTGTAAATATTACATTGAGCTAAGTTATAAAGCTCCATAGCCAGTATGCTTTTTTTTCTAGCAACTTTCCTAGTTGCATGTGTCATTAAAAACTAAGGGCAATGTTCCCCTAATGAGGAGGGCTTTGTAACAACCTCAGGTTAAAAACCCATGTAATAAAGTTAATAAAACAAAATAATACGAAGGTCATGGGACATGTATTCCAAGATGAATGTTGGGAAAAACTTCCTAGCGGTTGTTCATTTGGTTCATTATGGCTAATAGGAAATTGGCAAAGGTAATGGCAAAGGCGTTGGAAAGGAAAGAGGCATTAATGGCATTTTATTTATGAAAATAATGGAAAATAGGAGAAAAGGAAGGTGAAAGGTAATAGGTCACATGTGAGGAGGAAAATGAAGGAAAAATGATGGAAATGGAAGAAAATAGAGGCCTCACTAATAAAAAATATTTTGAGGGTCAGTTCACAATGTTTTATTAGTTTTATCTTAGATATATCTCTATTATCTCTACTCCATCATATTGTTGCACACTTAGAGAATTCTTGGATCACGCTATCATTGGAAAAAGGAAGGCAAAGGAAGGAGAAAGAAAAGAGAAGCAAAGATCAAGCAAGGAAGGGTTGGCTCAAGTGGCTACAACATGATTACTTGCATGTATCGAGTTGCATGTATGATTTTCTTGGTAGTTTTGGCATGCATGGTATATGCATGTGTGTATTTGGTTCTCTTTCCGCCATTATCATGGCTTTTTCTAGGTGTGACCGTGGTTTTAAAGCTTTCCTTTCCATTCCTAGATAGCCCTGGTGTGATGGGTTTTGTATTACTTGGTTGACTTGGATTATGGTATGATTTTGAAAGTTAATGAGGTGGTCTTAGGAAAAATCACAAGGCTTAGGAATCCCTGGACTGGAAAAGGTGGGATTGTCGTAAAGCCTAGTTGTGTATATCATTGTTGGGTCTAGGAATCCTTCACTGGTAAATGGCGATATATATAGCAAAGGCTAGAGGTTGGATAAGTACAAATTCCTCGTGGACTAGGTGGAGAGATTTGGAGGTATCCATGCTTGTATACACCTAGTGATCCTTAGACTGGTATATGGTGGTATTTTGGTAAATCCTGGCAGTGTATGTTTCTTGTTTGGTCCTAGGAATCCCTTGTTGGGATATATGGTATATTTGGTTTTATAGGTGCTCGCTATAGGCCTAGAAATATTTTATCGGTTATGGAATGATATGTAGTAAATCTTGAGAAGCATGGTTGGTTTTGTTGTGAGTCCCATATTCATGCTTGGAATATGGCACAAGGGTTATTGGTTGAAAGACAGGTTTCGTTCAAAAAAATATAAAGTCTGGTAGTATGTGGAAGTCCCTAACTTGGTTGGATTTTCACTATGTTAATAAAAGCTCTTTTCCTCTTGTGTATTATGCATAAATGTACTTGTTATTATGTGGCTTTAATGGCTATTCTACAATTGATGTTTATTTTGCTATATGCTGGTTATAACCATGGTTTTATGACCGACTTGAGTTGTGGTTCTCATCATATTTTGATTGGTGAATGAATTCATAATGAATGAATGACCTAGTAGGTCATAATGAATCTATTATGAGAGGGCATCAAACCTTATTCACGAATCTCATATAAGTATGCGGCCCCTTCTTAACAAATCTTATGTTTATATGTGTTTTTATGACTTGTACATTACATGTTCATGATGTGTTTGACAAAATTATTGTCATGGTTAGGATGAGTCAGGCTAGGTCCTTGTTTAAGTTTTTTATTAGAGGCGTTGTCTTCTTGTAATTTATCATTTCTAAGAATTTCATTGAGTTTTGGGCAGAGGCCTGAGTCCTAGCCCTGAAAATGTGACTTGGATTTTGAGGTCGTTGGGGCAAAACCTCCTAAAAAAAGACTGTAGTTGCATGGAGGTCTTGTTGTGGGAGTGACTGGAGGGTTTTACTCACAATTAGGGCTTGTCATGGGAGATAATGGGGGTCTATTTTAGTAAAAAGGAAAGTTAAGTCAGGATTTTGGAACCTAGAGTGGTTGGTTAGCCTCTGGAGGTCCTGTAGCTCCTAAGGAATGTTTGTTTGGATTTTGGTGTTTTGATTTGACTTCCTTAACAATACATGGAGAGTTAAATAAAATCATAGTAACTCTTCATTACATGTTTACCCCGTTGGACTGGTTATCTTGGGTAAATGTGGGAGGATGGTGTTACAGAGTGGTAACAGAGCATGTTCACACTGTGGAATGGATGGGAAGAATGTGTTTGTCATGCGTACATGTAGGTTGTATATGTGCTTGATGTGTATGCATGGTGATGGTCATTATTGCAGTTGTGTGGTCATGTAGAAGTTGAAGGCATTTTTGTTGGGATGTGCTTTTCATGAATTTATGTTAGTTGAATATGTATCTATTGTGTATGTCAAAGTCTATATGTTGTTATACATGCATTCTGTCTAGTTGATGTTATAGTGGTGGCATCATGCATTGTAACTCGATGATGATTGAGATTATTTATATATATTGTTATGATTATGATTATACATGTATTATACTATTTTCGTTGATCTTGTAGATGAGATATCCTCCCATGAACTATCCTAAGGTATGTCAATTATATTTATATTTTCGTTTAGCTCACATCGTGTGCTTGCAAGAAGAAGAAGAATATCAAAGATGACCAGTAAGATGGTGGATTATAGTTCATGATATTCTCCCTACAAATCAGATGAGCAACATGATTATGTATACTCTTCTTGTTGGGTTGTGTTATAATCTTTCCACGACTAGCTCCCCTAGTGAAACAAGGGAGTTAGAGGGGGGGTAGAGCACCCCCTTCATTATGCCAATGGGCAATAGGGGGGTCAAAGGGGGGGGCGTGGAAACCCCACCTGTATGGGGTGTTTAATGGGGGCAGTCATCCCCCCTCTACGGGGTCCAAGGCAACGCTACAGGGAAATTTGTTTTGGACCCTATATTAGGTGGGTAGACCTACTTATGGTTTTGTGTATGGTTTTGGGTGTGATGATTTTCAGTCCATGGTATTTTGTAGACCTGGTCAAGGGAACTACAGTTATGTTCTGATCCAGGGTTAATGGATTCGGATTTGTGGATGATTCGACATGTATATATATATGAATTGTAACATTGAAAGGAACATAATGAAAAATCAATCTGGTAGTCCCAGTTTTGGGATCCTGGGGAAATCTTTGTGTATATTTGTTTCATGTGTTATGCTCTCACTAATTTTCTTTTTCTGTGTTTTAGAATTAATATGCAAGTAATTTATGTACGTGGTTAGAACCTACATTTGGTATCAGAGCGGTTGTGTCTTCAAGGGGATGCCTTTGTTGCTGAGGGGTTTTTCTCAAGCCTGCGGTAGACGCTATTTAGTGGCATATCTACGGGATGGATTCTGGTGGTGAAAGAAGATGGAAAGCAATGGAAAGATAGAGATCAAAAAATTTAATGGTTAGATTTTTGAGTTGTGGAAACTCAAGATGGAGGATCTATTGGTGGATAAATATTAGTGGATCACAATAGATCTAGGTACTAAACCAACAAGAGTGTCCTATGAAGAATGGAAGAAGTTGGATTAGAAGGAAAAGAGAACAATACAATTATTGTGACTTAGATTGAGTATTGCTAAATGTATCAGGGGAAGCTACGGTGAAGGCTTTGTGGGACAAGTTAGGGACTTTGTACCAATCTAAGTCTCTGGTGAATAAACTGTTCCTATGACAAAAGTTTTATAACTTGAGGATGAAAGATGGAGACTTGATGATAGAGAATGTGAACACATTTAATACTATGGTAAGTCAATTATTATTTGTTAATATTAAAATTTCAGATGAAGATAAGTGCATTAGTTTGTTGTGTTCTCTACCAGATTCATGGGATAGTCTTGTTGAAATAGGTAGCAACGCTACTTCCTTGAAGTTTGATGAAATGGTCTCATCCTCACTGACAGAGGAGATGAGATGGAAAAATATGTAGAGCCAGAATGGTGATGCCTTGTCTATATGAGGACAGTCCTAGAACAGAAACAAAAATAAGTCATCAAGTGGGAGATCTAAATCTAGAGGGAGATTTAAAACTAAAGCTTGTGAAAAAGGTAAGGGATTTGATGATGCTCCTTCTGCAGAAGTGAGACCCACCTCAGATGAAGGTGGGGATGTGTACTTGGCTTCTTTAGGTACACATGTAGATAATGAGGCATGGTTGATTGACTTAGGTGCATCCTTTCACTTTATTCCCCATAAAGAGTGGTTCTGTGAGTATGAGAAATATGATGGTGGTGATGACTTCTTAGGGGATGACAGGAAGCCTAGAATCGTTGGTCATCGAAAACTCAAATTGAAGTTGCAAGGTAGAAGGATTAGAACACTTCTGGGTGTTCTGCATCTTCTTGCATTAGTCAAAAATATGATTTCTGTAAACAAGTTTGATGATGCAGGTCTACAAACAATGTTCGAGAAAGATACCTACAAGATGGTTTGGGTAGCACTGGTATTGATGCGGGGAGTTCAGATTGGAACTTTGTAAAAGCTACAAGGTAGCATTGTTATTGATGGGTGCAATAGTTCTGTGGTTCCTGAAGGTGGAATAGAAAATCTAGTGGTCTCTGGAGAAAAGACCATGCTATGGCATCAAAGGCTTGGACATATTGGAGAGAAGGGCCTTCAAATACTTCATGGTAATGTATGGTAGAAGGTATGACTAATAGCTCTCTTAACTTTGATTTCTCTAAAAATTGTGTATATGAGAAGTGGAATTAGGAGAGTTTCCCCTATGGTGGTAAGAGGGCGAAACAAATATTAGAGATTATGCACAATGATGTGTTTGGACTTGTGAAGGTTCCATCACTGGGTAATTTTTCGTACTATATATCATTTATAGATGACTTCTCAAGGAATACATGGATATATTTCCTCAAGAAGAAATCTAAAGTCTTTTACTGGTTTAAATAATTTAAGGCTCTGGTGGAAAACCAGATAGAGAAGAAGATAAAGGTGTTGAGGACAGATAATGGTGGATAATTTTGCAAGAAGGAATTTTAAGAGTTCTATAAGAAGTGTGGTATAGCAAGGACAAAGACTACTCCATACACACCTCAGCAAAAGGGAGTTGCAGAAAGAATGAACAAGACATTGATCGAAAGGGAAAGAAGCATGCTCAGTGGTGTTAGGCTAGGACAAGAATTCTGGGTACACGCAGTGGAGACTACATGTTACCTAGTCAACAGATCAGCCTCATCAACGTTGGAGGATAAGTCTCTACAAGAGGTATGAACTGGTAAGAAACCCTCTCTTTCACATATGAGGGTATTTAGATGTGATGCATATATACATGTTCCAAAGGAGAAAAGAACAAATTTGGATAGTAAATCTGAAAAGTGCATCTTTATTGGGTATAGGGATGGTTTAAATGGCTATAAGCTTTGGAATCGAGTAATAAGGAAGGTTATGTATAGCCGAGATGTCGTGTTTAGAGAGGTGAAATATGTTATTAAATAGGAAGTGCCATCAAAGGAACCTAAGAAGATAGAGTCTGAGCTAAAGGAGGAAGAATTAGACTCTACAACATAAGAGGAATCAAAAAATGAAGAGCCACAAACTCTGGTTGTGAGAAGATCAGTTCGAGAAAGAAGGCAATGAGAAAGGCATAGTACATCTACTTTATATTCAAAATTTTCTTTATCTATTACTGATTATGATCCCAGGACTTTGAAGGAAGCAGTAGATTCAGAGGATGGAAAAATCGAGAAAGAGGCCATGATTGATGAAATGGCATCTTTGCACAAAAATGAGGCTTGGGATTTGATGGAGTTACTGGCTGGAAGGAAACCCATTGGCAGAAAATGGGTGTTCAAGAAGAAGACAATTACAAAAGGAAATGTGGATAAATCTAAAGCTTGGTTGGTAGCAAAAGTTTATTCCTAGGTGCCACGAATTGATTTTGGTGATATTTTTTTCTCCTATTGCCAAGGTAGCTTCTATTATATTACTTTTATCTATTGTTACTTCTTTTGATTTTGAGGTACAACAGATGGATGTGAGGACAACATTTCTTCATGGGGATCTAAAATAGGAGATCTACATGAAGCAATGTAAAGGCTTTGTGGTGAAGGGTAAGAAAGAACTAGTATGTTTTGGCTTGCAGGGGCCTGACCTAGGTTTAACATTAGTTAGCCAAACAAATCCCTACATTACTAGCCCTTTTGGCATCAGCCCATGGAGCGCAGACTGAAGTCTCACCCGAATCAGTATGGGGGGATGCTGGAACCAAGTTTCCACACCCTTGAGATGGTTGTGATGTTGGTTTATCCCGGCTATACCTGCCTTCACACAGGTTTCTTAGCCCTCTGTTCCACCCTTTAGTACCTTCACAAAAGGGTACAATTAGCTTCCACCTAGTGCTAACCAAGGGTTTATATACTTTCGCACTGCTAGGGCAGTGAACTGCGATATCTCTCAAACTAGGCTAGGAGTATTTCTTATCATACTGAAGGATCTTAGTTAGCTTCGTGTAAACATATGTTCTTACTTGCGTTCTATTAACCGATACATTTACATGCATTCGCGCATCATATAAGCATTATAAATGAAATTCATACCCCATATGACATATGCATAAATAGGAAATAAAGACACAGAAATTATAGAATACTTCCTTTTATTGATAACTCCGAACAATTACAGACTTGACCCACCCCACGTACTCAGCTGTAAGGGTTTGCACACTTAGCTGTAGACTTCTAGGCCTCTGCACAGTTAGCTACAGAGCCTCTACCTATGCTATGACCCAAACTTAGAATTATGCTCTAAAGCTATGCCTCAATCCCTCATGATTGTTAATTTCTTCTTGTTTTTCAACTACTTAGAGCTTAGCTCTATTTGTATAATCACATGGTCTTCGGACTATGGGTAGATCTTCCACAACTGACATTACATTTCCAAAATAAAGACGGACAACCCTATGACTCTTTAACATCTATGCACTACACAACCATAAAATGCAGAGTCTTTACATTTGGATTACAAAATTGGACCAAAATATGGGCTTTTAGCCCCAAAACTGCCCTTGGGGGATGCTGCACCCAACATTATGCAAGTTAAAAATGTCTTTGTATGGGTTAAAACAGTCACCAAGGATGTGGTATCAAAAATTTGATACATTTATATGGGGACTTGGATTCACCAGAAGAAAATCAGATCACTGTGTGTATTTTAAATTAATTGGTGGCTGTGTTACTAATCTAGTCTTATCTGTGGATGAAATGTTGCTGGTTGGAAATAAAAAAGAAATTATATAGGATTTGAAGACCTAATTGTCCTCCAAATTCAGCATGAAATATCTTGGTGCAATAAAATATATTTTGGGCATGGAAATTAAGGGATATTGGGCAAAGAAAAAGCTCTGGTTAAACCAGAGGAAGTATGTTGAGACAATACTACAAAGGTTTAATATGCAGGATAGTAAACCAGTGAAAGTTCCTATTCCTGTATGTGTAAAATTATCTATTGAATAGTGTGCCAAGACACAAGAAGAGGAAGAAGAAATATCTCGTGTTCCATATACAAGTGCAGTCGGTAGGCTAATGTATGAGATGGTTTGTACTAGACTAGGCATTGCACATGCAGTGGGAGTATTGAGAATGTTTTTGTCAAAACCAGGAAAGGAGCTTTGGACAATAGTGAAGCGGGATTTTAGGTATTTGTGTGGCACTAGTGATTATGGTTTGTTCTACCAAGGAAGGATAGTATTGGACATATATTTGGACATCTATGGATTTGTAGATGTAGACTGGGCTAGAGATATGGATCAGAGAAGATCTGAAAGTGGGTATGTATTTAGCCTATTTGGAGGTACCGTTAGTTGGATGAGTAAGAAACAATCTGTAGTGGCACTAGATTTTGGCATTATGATACATGTGTTGTCCTTGATGGCAACTCACATAGATGACAGATCACAGTGCAATAGGTTAACAACAAAGGATTACAGATCAGACTCCAGAGATTGAAGAAAGAGAGTGGTTTAAGAAGTATAAGTTGGTTTACTTTGTCCAAGCAGCGTATACACGTGGGTTAATAGAACAAAAGATGCGTATACATATACACGCACTACCATAGGAGGAAAAGTGCGTACATGTTGGAAAACCAAGGTTTTGGTTTGAGTTATTTGGTCCAAGGTATTTTGGTCCAAGGTATTGGTCCAAGGTATGGAGAAAGGCCTAAAACTATATAAGGAGGAGAAGATCATTAGGCCAAGTGGGAAAGTAATGAATATCTTTTGAAGAGTGAGATCGAAAGCAAATATGCATTGATCTAAACTAAGGATGAACCTTAGTGGTTGATGAGGAATGAGATCAAATGATGGATCATGATCATCAATGAATTATTATATGGTTTCATCATGGATAGTCTAGACCTGAATGCTAATGCTTGATTTACGCTGTAAATTTTTTGATCTAGATATGGCTGAAGTTTGGAATAGTTGTGATGTTTTAAGTTAGCATTTGCAGATTTGTACGTTGGTTCGCTTTGGTAAAAGAACATATACACACTAGTTTGGCTCATCAAAGTAGTGTATACATTATGAAATATGATATTTGAATTTGCAGTTGGTTCCGGTGGTTGTTGAAGAGTTCTGGGTTCTGCTCTATGTTCTGGTGACTGTGTTTTGATGATAGTATTCTAAATGTTCAGATTGATTGATTTTGATTTGCTTTAGTGATGATGGGGTTTTCAGTGATTCAGTTGTGGGTGATTCATAGATTGATGATTGAGTTTCAGTGATTGGTTAATGCAGATGTATTTATAACTAGTTAGTTATATGTTTTATTCTAATATTTATATTTTCTATGTATTTATTAAATATTTAAATACTTTTAACTATCTACAAACTTAACAACCAATTAAAATTAAAATTCTTATATAATATATATATATAATATATATATATTAATTATATAATATATAAAATATATATATATATATATATAATATATTATATATATATATATATATATATATATATTATATATAATAAATATAATATATACCCACACACACATTAATTTATATATTTAATGGTAAGGTCTCTTAATATAACTAAACAATTGATTTTTATGACCCTGGTCCCAAGTCAAATTTAGTCGTTGGTCAGGTTAGCTGTTGGAGGCTTTGCTCAAACTATTTAACATGCAAAGCTGGATCTGATTCTTCAACTTGTATTGACGATGAACCACTCTGGTTGGTTCAAAATGCATCGACAAATGATATATCATGTGATTTATACCGAAAAATATCTCGTAAACTTGATATGGATCACAAAAACCTCAATTCAACTATTGGTAAACATGTCGAGTAGTACAAGAGCCAGGGGAAGGAGCTCTCTTTAAGTAGTAGCATGAAAACAAGTGAAGGTTGGAGCCTTCTATAGGTTAGTGCCTATGTACTAGTAAATGGATCGGCTAGTATAAGAGCCAAGGGGTTGGATGTCTCTTCCAGTAGCAGCTGGAAAATGAGTGAAGGTTGGAGCCTTCTGTAGATCAGTGCCTAAGTACAAGTAAATGAATTGGATAGTACAAGAGTTAGGGGGTTGTAGCTGCCTTCTAGTAGAAGTTGGAGAATGAGAGAATGTTGTAGCCTTCTATAGGTGGGTGCATGTGTACTGGTATGAGTCTGCACTAGTACAAGATTGTAAACAGGTTTTTCTTATATTAAAAGAAGACAACATCAGGTGGCTTTTGTCCCACATTAGGTTTCCACCTTAAATCTTGGTGTTCATGTGTGTTTATTATGTGTGATGGTTTGTTCTATTATTACTATAGATGGTTACTATTTATATGGTTAATGAAGTATGATGCACTGCTTAAAGATCAACATATGATAAATTAACTGAATCATAAGTTTGTTGGATATGTGCTGGTTACCTTAAATACAGTTGCGTGTACATCCGAGTTACCTTCATTGAAGTAGCATATATAAATCAGAGTATGAAAAGAAAAAGTTATTGATTTGACTAATACTAATTCACCCCCCTCTAAGTATTATTTCCAACAATTGGAATCAGAGCAGGTCCTTTGGCAAAAGCTTGATCGTTTGAAGGAGATCTGTAGAAATAATGGGAAAGAAGCTAAAGAAGAAAGCACCTCAGAAAAGAAAGACATCTCAAAGGAATAGTGAGAGGAGGAGATATAATGGGTCGTTAGGTGGAAGTAAGTATTTAGATTTAGAATCACCTCAGACTGAAGATGAATAAGAAAATGAAGTATCATGTACAAATTTTGGTCTTCTAGTGATTCTTTTCTTTGTTCATGCAATATTGAAGATATTGGAAGTGATTGTGAAAGAAGCATAGAGGCAGAAGTTAAAAGACTCGTAGATATAATTAGAGATCAACAAGATCTATTTAACAAAAGGGAGTGTACCTTCAAAAAATAAGTTACCAGATTAAAAGCTCAGCTAGAGGAAGTAAACAATGCAAGGAAGCAGTACAAGGAAAAGGAATATCAATGTCAAAAGTTGCAGGATGAACTGACATCGTTAAGAAATGAAGTAAATGAAAAGAGTACAACAATGAAGTGACTTAAAGATAGATCCAGTTACTATGAAATTATTGAAGCTAAGATCCTCTCTCTAGAAGAAGATCTTGAAAAATCAAGTAAGCATAATGAAGAACTACCTCAAGTAGATGAAGAACAAGAAAATGAGATTCTCAAATTAAGGCAACAAGTGGAAGAAGGAAGAAAGGTTGAAGAAATCATGAAGAAGCAATATCTTGAAAAGGAAGAACAATGAGGTTGAGGTAAATATTTTAAAAGGTAAGTTAGAAGAAAAGGATCAGCGGTTATGATTTCAAGACAATACTAAAATTTTGGAGAATATTCTTAGTAGTCAAAGGTCTCCTACCATTAAAACTAGTCTTGGTTTTCATGAATTTGTTGAAGGTGAATCTAGCTTACAAGGTGAGGTAAGGAACTCTAATTCAAAATCTGAAATGCTCAACAAGGAGATAAGAGGTCAACCCCATCAACAACCAAGGAAAGAAATTCTTCAAAGAAAATCTTTTACTCCTAACTATGGAAGTGATAGTCGGTTATTTCCTTCAATGAATAATGTTGAATGTTTTATATGTCATAATTTTGGACGTGTTATAGCAAGATGCATAAGTAGAATGGTTCAAGATTGTCACACAAAAAGATTATCAAATTCCAGGTACTTTAAGGGATATTATTTTTCTTGCAAATGTTTGGAAACAAATCCATTGACTGCTATAGAAGGAATATGAAACATGTAAGATGTTACGCTTGTAACAAGTTTGGACATATAGCAAAGGAATGCAGGAGAAAATTTTAGGCACCATACCAAAAGGAGAGAACATCATCACACTCGAAGATATGGAAGAAGAAGGAAGTACAATAAGAAATATGTGGCATAGCACAGTGTATAGACATAACAGACTCAGGGGGGGCTGAAAGTGTGAAACTTTAGTGTTCTAAATCTCACACACAATTTTCATGAAGACAAGTCACGTATATATGCGAGTTTGAAGCTGCATGGTCATGTATATATGGGTTTGAGGAAAAAGCATTGGGTCATACTCAGAAGAAAGGGGTGTGATGTGGTTCAGTCAATTATCAAATATCTGCTCTAATCTGATTGATGATGATTATAATCTGTTGATAATATGTGGAAGTTCTCTTGGCCTTCATAAGTTGTTGATGACTTGACATATATCTGATTAATAATGATGCCTTGATGATTCTTACTGATATTTGGAATGATCAAATCTAATAGTAAAAAGTTGGCACAGGTTCAGGGGGAGCATATGTTTCTAATAATGCATTGTTAGCATTATAATAAAAGACCTTGGTACATGAAGATGCTTATATTTCTTTATCCACATAATTTTTTGACTCAGGTGACTCTTTTGATGATGGACATATATAGGCTATTGACAAGATGTTGATGGTGGAGATCATATATGGTGTATGATAGTTGTTGATGACTATCGTGGTCCTGTTTAGATTGTTTGTCCTTGTTATAAATGTCATGTATATCATTTAATGTAAAGGTCATGAAAAGACATAACTTATAACCCCATTATGCATGGGAAGGATGATGTAATAATTACTATTTCATTCATGTATAAACATTTGGCATATCCCCACTTGGTTGGGTGGATGAGTCAAAATTGGTATATCCCCACTTGGTTGGGAGATTGATGTATGTGTGAATCATTGGTGATAGGAAGGTCATACTCATTTAGTTGAGTTATAGAGTCATGTTATTCTTTTGAAAAATATTTTTGTAGACTCTACATATGCTCAGGGGGAGCATGGACAGTTTAGTGCATCTCAACATGTACAAAGGGGGAGCTTGATTAGAGAATTTAACATGTGCTCAGGGGGAGCATGAACAACATAATTAAATCAAAGAGGGAGAATTTCTTGGTCCACCCTTTTCCCTTGATGTCAAAGGGGGAGAGTATCTTGGTGTTGTGGCTGCCTTCAAGTCCAAAGGGGGAGATTGTTGGCATTACGATATAGGTGTTTTCCTTGATGGAAACTCACATAGATGACAGATCATAGTGCAATAGGTTAACAACAAAGGATTACAGATTAGACTCCAGAGATTAAAGAAAGAGAGTGTTTTAAGAAGTATACGTTGGTTTACTTTGTCCAAGTAGTGTATACATGCAGGTTAACAAAACAAAAGAAGTGTATATGTATACACACACTGCCACAGGAGGAAAATAACATACATGTTGGAAAACCAAGGTTTTGGTCTGAGGTATTTGGTCCAAGGTATCTTGGTCCAAGGTATTTGGTTTGAGGTATTGACCGTAGGTATTTGGTCCAAGGTATTGGTCCTAAGTGGTTTTGGTAGAAGGTATTGAGAAAGGCCTAAAACTATATAAGGAGGAGAACATCATTAGGCCAAGTGGGAAAGTAATTAATATCTTATTAAGAGTGAGATCAAAATCAAATATGCATGTTATGGGTTTCTGGTGCTTTGCTTGATTTGAACTAAGGATGAACCATAGATTTTGATGAGGAATGAGATTTAATGATGGATTAGGATCATGAATGAATTATTATATGGTTTAATCATGGATAGTATAGATATGAAATCTAACGCTTGATTTACACTATAAATGTTCTGATCTGGGTATCACCGAAGTATGGAATAGTTGTGATGTTTTAAGTTAGAATTTGTAGATCTGTACGTTGGTTCGGTTTGGTAAAAGCATGTATACACGCTGGTTAGGCTCATCAAAGTAGCGTATACATTACGAAATATGATATTTGAATTTGCAATTGGTTCTAGTGGTTGTTGCAAAGTTCTAGGTTCTGCTCTGCGTTTTGGTGACTGTGTTTTGATTATAGTATTCTGAATGTTTAGATTGATTGATTGTGATTTGCTTCAATGATGATGGGTTTTCCAGTGATTCAGTTGTGGGTGATTCAGAGATTGATGATTGAGTTTCATTGGTTAGTTAATGTAGATGTATTTGATAGTTGTATCATAATGGTGATTGATTTTGAGCTTCAATGTTGTTGATGGGTCCAGTATGAAAATTTGATGAAATGTGGCCTTCAGATTGTGGTGTTGTGTTCGAGGAGTATACGGTCTAAAAATTCATGAAATGTGGTCCCTGTAGGAAGAGAGAAGGTCATAGCCTTCTATAGGTTGGTGCCCATGTACTGGTAAATGTATCAACTAGTACAAGGTCCAAGGGGTTGGAGCTCCCTTCCAGTAGAAGCTAGAAAAAGAGTGAAGGTTGGAGCCTTCTGTAGGTTGGTGCATATGTACTAATAAATGGATCATCTAGTATAAGAGCCAGGGGGTTGGAGCTCCCTTCCAGTAGCAGCTGGAAAACAAGCAAAGGTTGGAGCCTTCTGTAGGTCAACACCTCCATACTAGTAAACGAATCAGCTAGTACAAGAGCTAGGGGTTGTAGCTCCCTTCCAGTAGAAGCTAGAGAATGAGAGAAGTTTGTATCCTTCTTCTAGTGGGTGCCTACATACTAGTATGAGGCTACACCAATACAATATTGTAAATAGGTTTTTCTTATATTAAAAGAAGACAGCAATAGGTGGTTTTTGTACCACATTGGGTTTCCACCTTAAAGCTTGGTGTTCATGTGTGTTTCTTATGTGTGATGGTTTGTTTTGTTAATACTACACATGGTTACTGTTTATATGGTTAATGAAGTACTGATGCACTGATTAAACATCAACATATGATGAATTAATTGAATCATAAGTTTGTTGGATATACGGTGGTTGCCTTATATACAGTTGCGTGTACATGCAAGTTACCTTCATTGAAGTAGCATATATAAATCAGAGTATGAAAATAAAAAGTTATTGATTTAACTAATACTGATTCACCCCCCTTCATAGTATTATTTCCAACACTATCAACTATAGAGGTAGAATAAATGGCAGCCACTCATGCAAGCAAGGAAGTAGTTTGGTTGCAGAGATTATGTTCAAGTATGGTGTTGGTACAGGGAGATATAAGGATATATTATGACAGTCGAGGTGCAATTTTCTTGGCAAAGAACCATTCTTACCATTCAAAGACAAAGCATATTAATGTTCAGTATCACTTACAAGTGAGAGATATGATCGAAGACAAAAAGGTGTTGCTGGTTAAGGTGGACACTTTGAAGAATATTGTAGATGCATTGACAAAATTTGTGAGCTATGAGAAGTTCTCTTTGTGTAGAGAAACAATGGGCATTGCAGTGTTGGATCAATGACTAAGCTCTCATGTGTCCCCTGTGGAAAGAAAACAACAAGTGGGAGAATGTTGGATTATGTTATATTCTTTCCACAACTAGCTCCCATAGTGAAATAGGGGGAATATAGGGTGGGTAGAGCACCCCCTTCATTGCATCGATGGGCAACAGGGGTGGTAGTTAGCCCCCTCTACGGGGTCCAGGGAAACACCCTGGGGAAATTTTTTTTGAACCCTATATTAGGTGTGCAGACCTACTTATGTTTTTGTGCATGGTTTTCCCACATGGTTTTGGGTGCAATGGTTTTCGGTCCATGTTATTTTTTAGATCCAACCAATGTTCCTTTCGACATGTATATATATGTATTGTAACATTGAAGGAACATAATGAAAAATAAATCTAGTAGTACCAGTCTTGGGATCTAGGGGAAAATATCTGTGTATATTTGTTTTATGTGTTATGCTCTTGCTATTATTTATTAACTTTGTTTTAGAATTAATGTGCAGGTAATTTCTATACAAGGTTAAAACCTACACTCCTGACATAACAGACACATTCAGAAGTTTGAAGGAAATAAGAATTTGGAAAGAATATAATGAAAGGATCATTCAGGCAAAGGATAAACAACAAGAGGTTAATGCAGTTATCCTTCAAAGTTTGTCAGATTTGTAATTTATCTAGAATTGGAAGGGATACTATGGACTTTATAACAGGATCCGTATCAACTTCACTTGGTCCTGCTCCCATTTATGCCTTAGCCCCTTGCCTTTATTCCTACCTCTCGAAGAGATACGGCCTTACTTATGATATAACCCTACCACCCCTATCGCTATTACTTTAACATCGAAGAAATTTCAATCCAATTTTTAAATCTTTGTTTTGTTTGATTGCGAATCGACGTTAAAAGTAGTATATTGGTTCCTTCCAAATAGATGAATACTTTCTCCCGTAAGTACTGGATATTTCACTTCATCCATAAATTTTTTCCCTCCTTTTCTCCTTTTTCTCCGAGACAAGAACCACATAGGGATTGGAAGACAGGTCTAATGGGGCATATGGTAGTAGGTCTCATGGTGGGAACAAGTTGGATAATGATGACATGATCATAAATGGCAGGTTCTTGGACACACCAGATAGGAGAGATGATGGACACATGTTCTATACTAGTTTTGGTACAGACATGTATCATGACCATCATCATTATCATCCTTACAGGAGGATTGAAATGGGATCTTTTATAGATGATTTTAAGAAATACAAGCCACCTACATTTGATGGAGATTTGAAGAAGTCATAAGGTGCAGAGGCATGGTTACTTGAGATGAATAAGCTTTTTGATTTGCAAGACTATATAGAGAATATGAATTCCAGAATAGTTATCTTCAACCTCAAAGGGAAAGTAAACATTTGGTGGGAAGAGGTGAAGTGGTTTAGATACATTAGGATAGAGGAGTTGAGTTGACATGAATTCAAGAGACTTTTCAGGAGTAATTACTTTTTAGATAGGTACTATGACAGTAAAGCCATTGCATTATATGAGCTAAAGATTGAAACGTTGAAATATAAGGAGTATACGACCAATTTCTTGGAGTGGTTGAGGTAGGTATCATATATAAAAGATGAAAAATCCAAAGCTCATATATTTTCCAGTGGATTTCCATTAGCATTTAGAGATCAGATTGAGTATGATGAGCCTAAGTCACTTGAACAAGTCATCATAATTTTGAAACACTGTTATGAGAAATCAAAGCGCAAGACAAAAATTTAGCAAGGTTGGAAAGGGAAATACATGAATAAAGGTAAATGGCAATCGAAAAGAAAAATTCTTGATGATACAAGTGAAAAAGATAATGATGTACCTTATAAGAAGTTTACTTGACCTCAGCCTAGAGAACAGTATGGCGTAGCTGATGGTAGGAGACAGTTTTGATGTTGGACATGTAGTAAGGAGCATCTTGAGAGAGGTTGTTTGCAAAATCAGGGTGGTAGACCTCATATTTATAGTGCACAAGAGGCACAAAAGGTTGTTTATGTTGTGAAAATTATTCTTCAGATCTATGCAACATTAGATAATAGGTAGGTGGATTACCAGGCATCTATTATCGATATGGAAGGTAATCTTTGTGATTAAGTTTCTTATATTTCGATTGACCCTAAATCTAACTATAGTTATGTTAATCATGTGTGGTGGATAAGTGTGGTTTGAATAAATAAGTACATGTAGAATATTCCTTAGTATAGTTGGCTATAGGTACAAGAAAAAGAGTTCATCATTGACTAAGATTTTGTACATTTGAGTTGAATAGTATACCTACATCAACACATCTGAATGTACTTATATTAGGTTCATACAATATGATATTAGGTATGGATTGGTTATATCTTCATGGGACTAAGTTGGATTGTTATGATAAGGCTATTGAGTGATTGGATGACAATGGGGAACAAAGAATATTGTAGGGTAATAAAGAGGAAACATAAGTCAAAATGGTTACAACTATGTAGGCAAAGGGCACTCATAGGAAAGGGTGTCTATTATTTGTAGTACATATTTTTAGTGACAAAGGTAAATATGTTAAGGATGTAGATATATTGAGAAGGTACTTGGTTTTATAACACTTTTAGGATGTATTTCCCACAAAGGTTTTAGATTTTCCTCCTCATATTAAAGTGTACTTTTCTATTGAGTTGGTACTAGGGGCGGCACTAACATCTAAGGCACCTTAAGGGATGTAGAAATTTTGAATAATATAACACTTGTTCATGGAGATTATCATGATTATACACTATTTGTAGAATCATGCATAATACATAACCTCCTCTACGTTGATCATCAATTTTTGCGGAATTAAGAAACAATCGCATGCGCACATTGAAGCATCAATCACACATATCAACACAGTATATCATGGGGAAAGCATGCAGCTAAAAACCCCTCAAATATCTGTATATTATATTTATTGAGAACATGTAACAATACATAGTACAATACTCCTTGTTAGGTTCCTATACCAATAGGTTTCATTTTTCATGATTGACAGTGGAAGGGCTTAATATATTCATCATTGCATGTTGCAAAGGTTCCATATTTTGTATATAGACTAGGAAAATAAAAAAATGAAAAGAGGGTATGCCTTAAAAGAATAATCAAAAGGCAAGAAAATCAATTGGTCACAAAAGAATAGTGAAAATGAACCCCAAATCAAAGACCAGCAAAGTGGCCAGTCAAAATGCCACTACTATCTTATTGGCAGCATCACAATGTGCAAATACTGCTGCTAATCATACTTGATGGATGGCCCAACAGTTTAATCTGGACCATGCCATGTTTAAATTGCTTGTTGCAGAATAGAGAATGATTCCTGTCCAAACAGCTCAAGCTTGGCAGATGACTAGCTAGGTAGAGAAATGAAGGATCCCAACTGCTTAATCTGGGTCCTTGGAAGAAATAAGGGTAGATTTAGATAGGTGGGCAGTCAAAAGAAAAAGAGGACAATCAGGGTTTGCTAATTCAAGTGCACCCAATTCAAGTGAAGAAAAGATGTTAGGATTGCTAGGCTGGGTAAGTAGTGTAAGGTTGCATAAGTAAAGGTGCCATTACCATTTGGCTTATCATGATGAACTCATCTCATTCAGGATATTGGCACCATGGTAGAGGTTTGATGACATAACAATGGAAGCATGTCTAATTTCCCCTTTTTCCCCCAAAGATCATTTACTAACACTCCCCAAAGACCTTGGGATCTGCCCAATAGTCTCGTTTCATTTCATTTCAGTACAAAGTCCAAGTCAAATTCTCAATTGACTAAAGGAAAAGAAGCCACATTTCCTGTGTAAAAATCATCATTCTGAATTCCACTCATTTTCTATCTCTAAGTTTTACTTCTTAAAGTTTAGCATTTTCCCCTACATTTTCACCTCACAAGGTCATATTAACAGCTAATTTTATTATTTAGCTCCTTAAGAATTGTTCCCCTTCCCTAATTCTACAAAAAACTATATAAAAAAAATCCCAAAAATCTATTTAAATACCCCACCCCCTAGCAATATAGCTATATAAGTCATGTCCTGAGGAATACTTAGTCCATCCGGGACTAGTATTGACCCTCCACCGTCCTAAAAATATGGCATTTGATTAAAACCCATCGTTGAAGTCAAGTAACCATATTGCCCCCATGCTAATGTTCCAAGGTTATATTTCTATGTTGAATTAAACATAAGCGTGCGCACATTATAACCCCACAAGCCTAAGTCTAAACCCGCCCCCCGCTCGCATTTGTTATTAAATAACTGGTAGGTCCCATGCCTAACCCTCCGTCACCATGTATCCCCCACCAGCCGTCCGATGATCGGCCCTCCGAATCCAAGGGTGGGCGGTCTTTTTCACTAGCAAAACAGCGGAGGTTTAGCATCCAGGGGATTGGTGGTTTCCCCGTCGTACACCCGCCACGCGTCGCCTTCCCGGGGTGTTCGGAGCCCCATCCCCTTATATCGCTTATGACCAAAGGGTGGTGCGGAGAATACCGGATACCACCCTCCACCCATTGACGTCACACCCATGTCACCTATGATGTCACCGCCTTATCCCCGCCGCTACTCCACGTCGCTCCCACATCATCCACCCGCGTCCACGCCCTGCCACCGTGTCACCGCCACGTCGCCATCCTCGTCAGACGCCACGTCATCCTGCCGTACCCGGGACCTGCCGATGATGTCATGCTGACATCATCGCCAAAAAGTGCTAAAAAACACCAAAAAGTCCCAATTTCGCATAAAACCAAGTAAAAGGGCCGTTTTATGTCATTTTCACGACTTATTTCCGGAGCACTGTGCATGCTGTTCACGACGATTTGCCGCCAAACATAGAATTTGACCGTTCGAGCTGCCACCACCTGCAAATTCAAGTCAATTGCTCGCCATTGTACCAGTTCAACATCCTCGAAGCTGTAAAAACTGGGTATTTGCCCACAGTCAACCTATTTCACCCCTGTTTTCGCCATTTTTCTCCAATTTACCTGCATAAAATTCTGCAAGCTCCCCACTAGGCCAATTATGTACTTAAATATTGCCTAAATTCTCTGGTAAAGCTCCTGCTCCAACAAAACTCGGTAAACCTGCGCCCTTCTGCAAAATTCACCGTTAAAGAGTGATTTTAAAACCCGAGCTGCTGGCAGAAGTTCATACAACTGTGCATTGATCCCTTTTACCAGAAATCCCTCTGCAAAGCTCCAGCTACTTAGCTCAAAACATTATGTTTCTCTCTGCAGATTGCCCCACAGTTTATCAATCTAGTAAAAATGTCTGTTGCAACTCTGAAAATTTGCCTCTACCATAAATACCAATAGGAAAAGTCACTCCCAAGTACAAATTCAGTTTGCAGTCTTCACTAGTTTCACTAATCCTGAACTCAATTATTAATCCAGAAAAGATTTCAATATGGCCACTCCATCAGCTCTAGATGTTGCCCCTATCAATACACCTAACAAGGAGCTTGAAGCATTGCCTTTAGTTGACAGTGATTTTCTCATTCAGGATTTTGTTGGAGAGAGAAATCACTTGCAGACCTTCTGCCAGTTGAGGAATAGCTACTTAAGCAACAGTGACATGTATGGCATCTGGGAGTCAAATTTGCCCATTTATTTCTTACCTTCTGTGAATGTTTTCCCTGAAATAATTCACCTCTGTGCTGAGAATTATGACCAGAGCCTCAGAGCTGTCAAGCCTCCATTTGGGAGTATACTTTTTCATATTACTCCCGATTCCATCAATCAGATGCTCAATTTCAAACAGACTCAACTGGTCTTCCATTTTTCTATAAAATACCCGCTGGATGAAGGCCCCAAGCTCTCCAGCACTGAGATTGCTACAATTTCCAAGACATTCATGAGAGCAGACCGCCAACCTACTGGCCCACCTCCTTTCCTGTATGTAAATTTCAATGAGGTGGGTAAGCTACTTGTAGACATGATAACCTCTGTGCTGGGTTTCTCAACATGTGAGCATATTGATGAAACAATGTTGGTCCTTTTGTCTGCATATAGCCTCTGAAAGCCCCCTACTATGAAATACAACTATGCCAAGGTCATTGCCAATAAAATACATGACCAACTGCTAAGGCTGAACAGAGAGGCAATATTCAAATATTATTCATATATCTATCACCTGTTCATGTACTATCAGACAGATTGCTTCCAATGCCCTATCAAGAAGCTGGATTCACAGGGTGAGAGGAGGTCTGTTATCTTTTGGTCTTCAGTTTTTCATCAAGTCCAGAACTCTCCTTATTCTTATTGTGAATTCATTGACCAATTTGTTTATCCAGTCACATGCCTCTTCAAAAGAACTCCTCCTCCTAGGTTGTCATGTGACATGCAGAAAATATTGCAGCTGTCCAAGAATTACAAAATAGGTGATCGGTATCTATACCAAAATCACACAGTCATTAGAATTTATGGTTGTGAGATCTGTCCTTACAGGCTCCCAACATATGTGCCTATGAGATTGTTTGCCTTGGAATACTACAGGAAACTCATCAATTCTGATGTTACACATTTTCATAGTGCCAAGAAGAAGGCCAACCTAAAATTCAAAGACCATCTAGGCCCCTTCATCATGAACAAGAAAGATGGTTGGCAAGAGGCTGATCAAATATTGGGGCAACAACTTAAACTAAAAAGGAGTTTCTTGTGGGTCCGTTATGACCCTAATGGCTTTATCAGTGCTAGAAGAGTCAAATATAGGTTGTTAGCCTATAAGCATTGTCCATATCCACAAATTGAACAATATGCCAACCAAGATGAATGGGTGCCAGGAACATTTAGTTGAAGATTTCACTCAAGAAGAGATAATGGAGCAAAATGTAAAAGATTTAGAAAAAACTCTTGACTTGGATTCTTTTCACTAGGTGACATTCAAGCTACCACTCCAAGTCGGAGAAGGCACATCCACTGCTACAACTGCACAGACCATCCAGCAAGTGTCTACAACAACAACAGCTACGACAAAGGGAAAGGAAGTGATGGATGCACAACAGGAAACAGAGACAAAGCAGCCCAACACTTCCAAAGATCAAAGCCAAGGGCAAGCCCTTCCACAGCAAACTGAAACATCACGAATTCCGGTCTTGCAAACTCCTCTCAATGAAGAGAAGTAGAAAACGAGATAGAGAGGAGCCCACACCTCCAAGTGGGTCAACACAGCAACCAGAAGCCAAGAGGCCAAGAATTGACCCCCAGGTTGAAGAGCAAATCAGTGAAGAAAGGATAGAGAGCCAAAGCAGAGAAAGAGAGTCCAGCCAGCAAACTGCTACCAGCTCATTCCAGCAGGAACAAGGTATGCAGCATAGTACAGAAGTGTCCTCTTCCAGGCAGCAGGACAAGCAGCCAGCTGGTATCAAAGGAACTTTTATGGAAATTAAGGCACAAAATGAACTTTTGAGAGTACAACTTTATGATAAATTCTTAAAGACAACACCCTCCAAGCAACAAAGATTGATGGCAACATATGATATCAAGGAGGACAAGATGATTTTTACTCATTTTAAGCCTAAGGTTCCAAAGCCCAAATCATTTGCAGACTACACAAAGACAAACCTAGAGGTCCTCTCCAAGGACATACATCCCATGGATCAAATTGAACTGCACAAGCAAACAGGGGAATGGTTTATGCCACACTTGCAAACAGGGCCATGCTGGCCCATCAGTTAAAAGAATCACTGAAAAATACAAATACACAATTAGATTTGGAAAGGATGTCTTCCACTGCTAAGGACAACCGAATAAAAACTTTGGAAGACATAATTATTGATCTAGGACATGATCCTAAGGATCCAAAGGGTATCAAGGCCCTTATGAAGAAAAAGGAGGATGACATTGCTGCACTTAGAAAGCAGGCAAAGCTGCCTGCAACCATTCACCCTCAAACAACAGAAATTGCACAAGAAAAACAGGTTGATGAGCCTATGGATCTACTTTTAAAGATGAATCAAAGAATACTACAGATGGAGGCAGAATTGGAAAAGGCCTTGCAAGACAAGGAAGGGGAGTCAACCTCCAAACCCCCTCAAACATCTACAACTCTTGGCCCTGCTCCACTTACACAAACAACAGCAGCCCCTCCTGCCATTCCAGCACCTACAATAGCTACATCAACTACAGATGCAACAGCAGCAACAACAACAGCACCTGAATCCAGTATGAGCATGGAGGACTTAATGAAAGCTGTCAAGGAGCTTGAAATTCAAGTGACAGAAACAAATGAGGCCAAATAAAGATTGGCCAAACTAGAGGCCAATTATGACAAGTCTAAAATGACAGTGGCCGAGAAGCAAAGGGAAATAAAAGCCCTAGAGACCAGAGTGAAAGCCTTAGAAAAAGAACTGCTTCTAGACAAAACTCTGGCTGAGATTAAAAATATTTTGTGGGCCAAAATTGGCCAATCAATCAATGACCAAAGGCGATCAATAAAGGCCATACATGAGCAAATTGAATTAATAGGCATAGCCCAAATTGATATTCAGAAGGCCAGAGCAGCATTGGGGATCATGCCTGAGCAGGCTAACAAGATGATCCATTTCCTGAATACTCACACTAAGGAAGAATTGGTAGCACTAGATATTAACAGTCGAACAGACACTATCCTAACAACAAAGAAAGTGCTGACCTTGAGAAATTTCACACAGACTCTGGAAAGGAAATGTCAGGATATGCAGGTAGAAATAAATGATTTCAGGACAAAAATAACAGCACTGCAAGATAGAGGATTGCCCAGCCTAGTGATTGGTACTGGAAAATTGTTGTCCTTTGAACAATACATCACCAGAATCAACAATTATGTTGAAAATCAGATTACAGCATCTACCAGCTCCATAGAAGAAGCAAGACCTCCCTCTGGGCAATCTCTGTATGATAAATTGGAGAATTTATTTTTTATTGAGCATGAGATTAATCATCTGTTTGAAGTGCCTCCAAATTTTTATAGATATACTGAAGCAGATGAGACACTCATAAAGATAAGGAGACATCAATTACCTCCAGCTGATTGGTGGCAAGCAATGCTGGAAGTATTGCCCAGGTAATTTTGGTCTACTCTTCCTTTTGTCAGCTTCAGATCTCAGTTACAGTACAGGTCAGCAAAGAATCAAATATGCAGGTACTACAGAAAGCATCAATGCACTGACTCAGCAAAGCATTAAGACAACATGCTCAACAAGCGCAGATTAAAGATGCAACTACAGCCAACTTTGTTGATCCAAAAAGTCAAAATTTGTCTGACAGAAAGACAGTTGCCATACCAATATTTAATTGTTGCAGTTATTTCTTTCATTTATTTCTGTAAGAGAGTTGGTGATGTAATTTATTGCACAATGACTCATTATCTAGATATTTATCTCCTATTTTTGTATATATATCCCCTCATAGAATGTATTGGGGGTCGTTTGTTTTGAATCTCTCTTAGAAGAGCTGTGTTGTATATCTCAGACTTCCTTTTGCTAATATAAATTGTTGTTGAAGTTCCTGGTCCCTATACTGTCTGAAGGTGGAAATGAAGGACTGTGTTATGCTGCAGATTCCTGTGTCGTTTAATGGAACAATAAGTTACTCTGAACTATGTTTTGTCTTTCTATGTATGCAAAAATTCACATATGTTTCATGATCATAGTAACAGGGAAAAAGAATAGCTTAGGACTTGTTTAAATACACCCTCTGCTCAATCTCTGTTCCTAATATGTTTTCTTCAGAATTAGCCATGGATATGAATTCTTAATTGCTCATATTTAAACTGATTCTTTCACTGTGAATATTGTTTAGGAATTCTTAACTGCTCTTGAACAATATTCTCACTTTCTCCCCTTATTAGCATAGTGAAGGATTCTTAACTACCTTTCACTCACTAATTTCATGCCTTAATCACCCAAACCTGATTAATTGTTCCACAGATGCCTATCTGGCTTTGCAGCAATACTCTTTCCTCAAAGAAATACTTCAGCAGAACACATCTATGAACTCCATTGCCCAATAGTTAAGACTGCTCTGTAACTTGTACACCAGCTCTGTTTGAATTCACCAACCAACCAAATTTAAAACAAAATCAGTGCACCATAACTAGCCTAAGATCACCCACAAACAACGCTAAATTATAAAGAGAGAGCCCTCTCTAGTTGCAGGTAGGCTAGGACCTGTAACTAAAAGACTGGTTAGTGGTTACCTTGGTCGTATTCCCTTTAGGAAGCAGGGAACAACCTGAGTGATAACATCATTGGCGACTCCGCTGGGGATAGTTTCAAATTGCCACCTGGAAGGAAACAAGCTTCCTGTTTTTCAAACGAATCTCTTGGGAAGTACCTCTAAAAAGCTGTGACTATAAGCTTCTCATAAAACACTAAGAAAACAAACTCAGAAGTTGGCTCCAAAGAAGAAAACTCATTACACTAGGTCAAACCCTGACCCAGATCCTCCAGCTATTTTTGAAAACCCCAATTTAATCCCTAAGATCCTGAAAAAGCAAGAGCAACAAGAAGAGTTCTCTGATTCAAGTGTTGAAGCAGTTCAGCAGAGCTATATTCCCACCCCTGCTAAAGTATCAGTTCATCCTCACTTTACTTCTACTTCTCCTAGTTCTTCATCCACTTCCCAAAGTAGCTTCCCCACTCCTCCATACACTACACATCCTACTCCTGTTATCCCTGTTCTTCCAACTGTTCCACTCCTTCTTGTTGTCCCATTTATCTCTGCAAATATGGCTAACAGATATGCCCCTTTACACTTACCTGCCAATCCAGGGGCTATGCCCCAAGATTATCAAAGCAATATTACTTACTTTGATGGTACTGGTTCTTATACAGCCCAACAACACACCAAGAAAATGTAGGATTATTTTGAGAACTATGAAATAGATGATGAAGATGTAAGGATGAAAATTTTTGTCCAAAGTTTAAATAGGGATGTAAGGACCCGGTTTAGGTCATTAGCTGCACATTCTATACTCAATCCTGATGCCTTATACCTGAGCTTCTTAAACAGATGGGAAAAGAAGAAAGACCCTTTACACATCCTAACTGAGTATGATAATTTAAAACGGGGTCCACAAGAAACAGTTCAAGACTATTGTGCTAGATTCAACAATGTATACAACGCCATTCCTCAGAACCTGAGACCCCCACCTGACTTGGCCTTGATCAAATTCCCCGATGGTTTTGATTCAGATATGGCATATCAGTTAAGAGAAAGAGCACCCCCAAGTCTGGAAGACATGCAAAATATAGCTGTCAGTGTGGAGGCAAACCTAATTGCTAAGAGAACCAGAGCTAAAAATGAGAGGAGAACAACATTTAAAGAGGAACCTTCAGCTTTCGAGCAAAAACTAGATGCAATCATGAAAGTTATGGAGAGGTTAGGAGATAGAGTTGAGACCATTGAGAGAAAATCCTCTTGGGAAGGACAAACAAGCAACACTACTAGGAATCCTAATTTTAGAAAAAACTAGAACCCAAATGCTGGGAGGATTGGTCGTGATCAGAATATTAGACCTCCATTTCAAGAGAACTATGCAGAAGCCTCAACCTCTAATGAACAAATAGAAGATCCCCACATCAATCTAATGGGTTTGGACAGTGAACAAGAAGTATTCTTAACACAAGATGATCAACAAGCCCAAGAATGCAAACAATTTCAAACAAAATCTGGTGAGTCATTTGATT
>APFE031147683.1:0-23027 GCA_000404065.3 Pinus taeda | reverse complement strand
ATAAGATTTCTGAAGCCCATGGAATATGTTGGAATATTCATTAAATAGTGGTGGTTACAAAAAGGAATACATTGTCATTGAGGATGTCATGGTCATTTACCAAAGTAAGTGAACTTTTATCAAATTTAAGATTTATAACTTATGAAAGAATTCAATTCATTTGATGTGTAATTCTTGCATTGGATACTATGCATGCTTAAAATCATCATAGAAGTTATTTGTATAAAGCTATACTAATGATTGTTTTTGTGTTCACGAATTTATAGACATACACGCACAAACAAACAAATGATTAGTTAAACTAGAAACACAAATATTTAAAATTCTGCCATCATAAAACATGGATTTGTAACTAATTATGAATATATATTGATCAAAAATACTTATAAAATAATTTGATTCTCAAAGACGCATTGAATAATGATACTTACAAAAACATCCATATCCATTCATGATGTTATTGTGATTTGCAAAAATAAATGGAATTTTATTAAACTGAATTCTAACTTAAACATAGCCACCACTCTATAGCCATCACTCTATTGAAAAATTCTATAACCATCACTCTATTAAAAAATAAAAATTAAATATTAAAAAATCAATTACAAAATATATATATATATATATATATATAATATATATATAAGATTATATATATTATATATATATATAATTATATATTAATTATATATATATATATATAATAAAAAATTAAGGATTAAAAAACATATGGGATACATAATTTACAAACTTAAAATACATATAACTAAATTTGTGAAAGCATATTTATGAGTCATTAATTGTGCTATGTTGAAATTTGTGTATACCTTATAATAGGATTTCTAGAATTTTAATTTAATAATCAATAATCAATAGGTTGATGCTAGAGATTTAATAATCAATAATTAATATTTTTAATATTATTCATGAATAAAATGTTGAGATTTATTTAAAATTTAGTTATGATCTTTGCTCCTTCTCAATTTAAATAAAAAAAATATTTCATAACTAATTTAAAATATCCCATATATATATATATTAATATATAATATATATAATATTATATATATATATATCATTTTGACTATAAAATGATTTATTGGTTTTATTATAGCTATTGTGACCATATAGTTAAATGGATTGAAAATTTCTATAGCCATCACTCTTTGATGAGAATAAAAACACTAACCCCATTATACATATTGCATTAACCGGATTAAAAAATACATAAAAGTTAACTAAACTATATTATTATTATTATGATTGGAGTTATAAAATATATAAAAATATGTTTATCCATGTAGATTCACATACACATGAAAGGAATGCCTTATTTTGGATTGGAGTGACTTTAACTTAATCAGGCAGAGAACGTTAGGGATGGTTTTGAGATAAGGGTTTTGAGATAAGTAGAGTCTAACCTCAGTAATATAGATGAAATCCTTCAATTTGATGCTCTATTTTAAAGTAATAACATTAGTATTGTACATGTGTTCTCGTATAAAGAAGAAATATATCGAGATGAAAATCGAGTTATTGTTTAATCATAAAATGAAAACTATAGGAATATTGTACAATATTGGAAGGAACTCCATGTATGAAGGGTAGTTCATTTTGAAAAAATTGAGAAAAATAGAAATTACATTGAAATGCTTTAAGGGGATCATAACCAACCTATGATACATCGCAACCAGTGTAGATATATTTTATTATGTTTACATATATTTTAATGTTTTTACTAAAATATATTTATTAATTTGTGAATAACCATCAAAAAAAATAAAATTGTATTGTAATATTATTCTCTTCCAAATCACCTCGAAGGTGTCCTCCATATGTCACATTCATTCAAAGGGTGATTTCAACGAGGTTAGTGAAACATTAATATGTGTATAATGGTTTCCCTATATTTTTAAAAATATCTTTTAAATTATACTTATAAAGAAATAAATGGGAATGCATTGGATATTTGCATAATATCAGTGAAAGTCATTGCCATTGAACTCAACAATGCCTTAGATTTCAATACAAAGCCTCAACATTTAACTTAGAATTGATTAGACAAAATGAAATAAAAAAGAAAAACAAAACAAAGAATAAAATATTAAAAAAATATCGGAATACATAATTTACAAATTTAAAATACATATAACTAAATTTGTGAAAACATATTTATGATTTCTTTTTTCTTGTTATTTTGATACGTGTGTATACCTTATAATAAGATTTATAGAATTTTAATTTAATTATCAATAATCAATAGGTTGATGCTAGAGATTCAATAATCAATGATTAATATTTCTAATATTAGTCATGAATAAAAGGTTGATATTTATTTAAAATTTAGTTATTATCTCTATTCCTTCTCAATTTAATTAAAATTTTATTTCAAAAGTAATTTAAAATATACTATATATATAGAATATTTTGACTATAAAATGATTTATTGGTTTTATTATAGTCATTATGACCATATAGTTATATGGATTGGAAAATTTCTATAGCTATCGCTCTACAACAAGAATCAAAACACTAACCCCATTATACATATTGCATTAAAAAAATCATAAAAGTTAACCAAACTATATTATTATTATTATTATTATATTTATTATTATTATTGGAGTTATATATTATATAAAAATATGTTTATGCATGTAGTTTCACACCCACTATTATTATGGAAATCCTTTAATTGGAAATAGTTCTTCTTAAATTAATTAATTTGAGATAATTTAATTACTAGAGTATACCTAACTTGGATCTAAATATTATCATTGATATATCAATATTACCATGTATATTCCATGGGTTCAAAAATCTTATCATTTATATGTTAATATTACCATGAATATTCCAACACATTCCATGGGGTTTAAATATCTATGATCAACCTAATAATTAAATTATAACTATGGAAGATCTATTCCTACAACTAGCATAATTATAGGCATATATATTTTGGAATTTATTTTATATTTAAGTTAAAATAAAATATTAACATTAAATTAACACAAAGTAGGGAAGTCACATAAATTAAATGGTGGAAGTAAAAATAAATTTAAATCCATGATAACCATGAGCATCGTTACTCCTTTACTCCTATCACTTTTCATAGATTCAAAAAAATTTAGACATTAGCTAAATTATAACTTTATTACAAATTATATTGTCATTGTTTATAAAAATATTTTTTTGCATGCACATTTCAACAACAGCAAAAAATATTAGTGGAAAGTTGATGTAGGAGCATCCAGCTCTGAGGAGACAGAAGGTGGTTGACGGTCTCGTGGAGAGACAAGAACAAACAAATCATGCATGCATAGCTGGCAGGTTGTTGGACTTGTCGGTTATTTTACTTTTCTTTATTATCTGTTTTATTTTCCAGAAGGTCGTTAGGACCATAGCAATTACAGATTGTGAACTGTTTCTTTTTAATTAGAAATTAGTTAATAGTAGATTAATATTTTACCTGAGGGTCATTAGAACCATAAAAGCCACAAACTATGAATTGTTTTAGTTAGGAAACAGTTAAATGGTTAACCAACAACTTTGTAAAAATAACTGGTGGACAGTTACATGAATTCGGGTTGGACAGTTAAACCTGAACAAAATAATAGTTGTACCTACGAGATATTAAAAAGGCGAAAGAAAAACAGTGAGGGGATTCCTCAAACTGAGAAAATAAATTACAGTTATTTGAAATAAAATTTGTTTTTTTTCAATTGGAGCACCACTGTAACAAAATACTTTCATGCGTTGATATATAAATTCTGTGTAACTAAATTGCATTGAAATAACAAAGACAACAAGTGTTCACAGGAAGAGCAGGGCGTTGCTACAAAAACCACTTCCAGACAAAGAAAGACGAATAATTACGAACGTAGGCTATCAACTAGGTACTACCATAGAAACCCTCACGTTATTTACGACAAATGTAAGTGCTGGAATGAAAACCCAAAAAATGTATCATTTTATTAACTAATATAACCAAAGCATACAAGAGTCTTGAGCGTCTCACGCTCCATTAGAAAAGTTCGTTTGAAACAGAGCTTCGAAACAGAGTTTTCAACCAAGACAACGATATAACCGAACAGAACTAAAGAGTTATCACAACGAGGAAGCAACCGAACAAATTCGGTGCGAACGAGGGTTGCAATAACCAAATACCAATATTACAGAATGAGGGTTTCAATAAATATACAGAACGAGGGTTTCGATAACAAAACATAAATATTACAGGTCAACTGAAGAGTTACACAGCCGAGAGAAGTACTATTTGTTCACTGCTCAGGTGACAAAACTAATATAAATCGAAGTCTCTAAGACCACTACAGTTTACAAATAAGCCAACACGGAAAGACCCTACCCGTAGAGAAGGATTGGGAGGGTTCAAACTCGTGCCAGAAACCGCAGAGAGTGTAAAGCAACGGCGGCCAGCTCCCTCGAGCAAGCTGCAAAAAAAAAAACGAAGTGGAGGTAGGTTAATACACACAGTAACCACGGAATAATCCTTAAAACCAGCAAACGAAGAGTATGAGATATTAGTCTTTACCTAGAGTCGAGGAGGCGGCATCGAAAAACCAAACAACAACTACAATCCTGATGATAAGGAGCGAAGGCGTTAGAATCTGAAGGAAAAGCGGAAACCAAGTCTGGCATGGAACCAGAGTTTACCTCAGTAGCCGAGTTGAAACGCAATGGAATGATGGGGACCCTGTCACAAAGTTAAATCCACAAATTAACAGGCGAGAAACAACGTTTAATAGCAGAGAAAGCTCAACAAACAGCAAGTCAAAATATATTTACAGTGCAGGAGCGGACGGTGTCACCATAATCATCACAACCCAACCTTCAGAGCGACGGAAGGCTGAAGGCAATCATAGAAACATAGTGCTGAAACCAGACGGGGAGGCGCAGATAAACCCCACAGAGCGGAGCTAAGGTTTATCGCGGCGAACAGGCGAAAATGGTAAGTGAATAGGCTGAGGGTTGACAAAAGGCGGATAAGGGAGACCGGCAGGTGGTCAAGCATAACTGGTACCATAGGTTAGTACCCCGAAAATATCAAGAGGAGCGTAAAACAACCAATAAATTCAACATCTGTCACATTAAAGTGTACAGTCTAATCACCCAAGCCGCGTTGGAGAGGCGGGAAGCCATCAAAAGTGGTATCAGAGCTAGTTTGTTGAATTGGAACAAATGGAAGTTGAAGGAAGAGGAAGAGGAAGAGGAAGAGGAAGGGGACGAGCAGTCCGTAGGATAGCAGATATGGGACTTCATGAGGAGATTCACGTTTTGCGTGAAAGATTGACAGTGGTGGAGGCTGGGGGAAGGAGAGACCCAGCAGATGAAAGTGATGAAGAAGTAGCTGAACGAGAGGACGAGTTTGAAGGGGTGACACCGGAACTTCAATTATTAAAGTCAGTTTTGTTGTCCAGTCATAAGCCAAGGCATGAGTTACCCACTTATGACGAGAGTTTGTCTGCAGATGTGTTACTAGATTGGTTGAGTGAAGTAAATAAATACTTTGAGTTTGAGGAAACCAGTGAGGACAAAAAAGTCAAGTTCGCCGCCACCAAACTGAAAGGATATGCGTCCTTGTGGTGGGACAACATTCAGGCGGAGAGGAAGAGGCTACACAAACAGCCTATAAAGAAGTGGGCCAGAATGGAGGCAAAACTGAAAGAAAAGTTTCTTCCAAAAGATTACCAGATCATGCTGTATAGAGAGGTGCAGAACTTGAAACAAACAGGAATGACTGTTAAGGAATTTACAGAGGAATTCTATAAGTTGAATTTGCGAGCAGGGTATGTGGAAGATACCCCAGAAAAAACAGCCAGATTTGTGAATGGCTTGAGAGGGGAGATTCTGGATGAAATCGGTATCCTCTCACCCCAAACGTTGGATGAAGCTTACCAGTTTGCACTGAAGGCAGAGGAGAAAATTAACCGGAAGCAGAACGCCATGAGAGGAGGTGGAACTGGCAGGGGAAAAGGTAAGGTTTTTGGTAGAGGTAGAAGTAGAGGTCCAAATGAGGAAGGCAGTAGTTCCAAGTCTGCTGGGACAACAGAGAAGGACAATGGCACTAGAGAGGGATGACCAGCTCAGCGAGGGTGAGGATTTAGTCGGGGCAGGGGAACTGTCCAGTGCTATCGTTGTCACAAATTGGGACACAAGTCGTATGACTGTCCTGAAGGTGAACTAGCAAGTGGGAGAGGAACTTATGTTGCTCAGCCTGAGGATGTTGAGGAGACACCTCAAGAAGCAGAAAACACACCGGAGACAGGGGAAGCCTTGGTGTTGAATAAAGTGTTGTTAAAACCAGCAAAAGAGGTTGCAGAACCGGATCAGCGAAAGGCTTTGTTCCGCACTGTCTGCAAGTCACAGGGTAAGTGCTGTAAATTGGTCATTGACAGTGGGAGTATTGACAATTTAGTAGCTGTGGAGATGGTAGAAAAGCTGGGATTGAAGAAACTGAAGCATCATACTCCCTACAAAGTGTCGTGGCTGCAAAAAGGGCATCAGCTATTAGTGGATGAACAGTGTGAGGTGGAGTTTCAAATCGGTAGGTACAAGGATAAGATCCTTTGCGATATCATGCCAATGGATGTTTGTCGCTTACTGTTGGGACGACCTTGGCAGTTTGATAGAAGTTCAGTTCATGACGAAAAAACCAACTGCTATAAGTCTGTTAAAGATGGGATCAAGCATATGCTTGTACCCATCAAGGAGGAAAATACAGCAGAAACTAGTGGGGTGAAGGCACTACTGATGGGCGGAAAGGAATTTGTAAAACAGATTGAGGACAACGAAATAAATTTTGCTGTCATAAGAAGACCAAAGGCAGTAGTACTACATACACAGATATCAGATTTACCCAAAGAAGTTCAGAAGTTGCTGCAGGACTTTGGAGACATTGTGGTAGATGATCTTCCAGATGAATTACCACCAAGGAGAGGTATTAGTCACTGTATTGACTTTATACCAGGAGCAAGCCTGCCAAATAAAGCAGCTTATCGCATGAGTCCTAAAGACCATGAATAAATCAAGAAATAGGTCCAGGAGTTGTTGGACAAAGTTTTGATTCGAGAAAGCATGAGCCCCTGTGCAATACCAACCGTTTTGGCTCCAAAGAAAGGAGGAGAATGGCGAATGTGTACAGATTCCAGAGCTATTAACAAAATTATTGTCAGGTACAGGTTTCCCTTACCGAGAATGGATGATATGATGGATTGTTTGAGTGGGGCGCTTATTTTTCGAAGATTGACTTGAAAAGTGGATATCACCAGATCCGAATTTGGGAAGGAGATGAATGGAAGACAACTTTCAAGACGAATGAAGGCTTATATGAATGGCTGGTGATGCCATTTGGGTTGAGCAATGCTCCCAGCACGTTCATGCGCCTGATGAATGAGGTGCTGAAGGAATTTAATGGTAAGTTCGTAATAGTTTACCTGGACGACATTTTGATTTTTAGCAAGACTAAAGAGGAACATTTCAAACATTTGCAGAGTGTGTTGAGGAAGTTGCAACAGAACAAGCTGCTAATTAATTTGAAAAAGTGTACTTTTTTTCAGCGAGAATTAGTGTATCTGGGCTTTGTCATTGTAGAAAATGAACTAAAAATGGACCCAGAAAAGGTGACAGCTATAGTTAGCTGGCCTTCTCCGAAAAGTTTATTTGAAGTCCAAAGTTTCCACGGACTATCCAGTTTTTACAGGAAATTTATCAGAAATTTCAGCGAGATTTGCGCACCAATGTTAGATACGATCAATAAGATGAATCAGCCATTTTACTGGACTGAAGCAGCAGAAAGTAGTTTTCATATTTTGAAAAAGAAGATTACTGAAAGACCAATATTAAGACTGCCTGATTTCAACAAACCTTTTCAAGTTCGTTGCAATGCCAGTGGCACGGCCATTGGGGTAGTCCTTAGTGAAGAGGACAGACCAGTTGCTTATTTCAGTGAAAAGCTAAACAAGAGCAGGCAAAAATACTCAACCTACGACAAGGAGTTTTACGCAATTGTGCAAGCTTTGAAACATTGGCGACATTATCTGTTAGGTAATGAGTTTGTTTTGTTTACTGATAACTCTGCATTGTAGTACATTATGCAATAGCATAAATTGAACCATAAGCATGCAGCTTGGGTTGAGTACTTGCAGAATTTTACATTTGTATTAAAACACATTAGTGGGCAAGCAAATAAGGTGGCAGATGCACTGAGTAGAAGAACGTTGCTTCTATAGGAGAGCACGATGCAGGTTTTGGGCTTTGAGCACTTAAAAGAGTTGTATCAGACCGATACTGAATTTAGGGAGGCCTATGAGGCTTGCCAAAACCCGCTGTTATGAAATAATAGCATGTGGTTAGACTATAATCTACAGGAAGGATTGCTGTTTAAGGGAGGACAATTGTGTATTCCCAACTGTTCTATGCGGGAAAACATTATACTGGAAAAACACAGTGGGGGTCTGGTTGGACATTTCGGTATCGACAAAACGATTTCTCAGGTACGAAATTTTTATTTTTGGCCAAAGTTGCAGTGGGATATGCAGAGGTAGGTGAGTAGATGTAAAATTTGTTAACTGGCAAAGGCTCACAGTCAGAACACTGGACTTTATATGCCATTACCCATCCCTAGCCGACCATGCGATTCAGTTAGTATGGATTTTATACTGGGTTTGCCAAAGACATAATGAGGTTTTGATTCAGTAATGGTTTTGGTAGACCGATTTTCAAAAATGGCACACTTTGTACCATGCAAGAAAACCAGCGATGCTACTTATATAGCACATCTTTTCTTTACTGAGATCGTTCGGTTGCATGGACTTCCAAGATCCATTATCTCCGACAGAGATGTAAAGTTCACCAGTCATTTTTGGAGAACTCTGTGGAAAAAGTTGAATACCCACTTGCAGTTTAGCTCCGCTTATCATCCGCAGACTGATGGTCAGACGGAGGTAGTAAACCGAAGTCTAGGAAACTTACTTCGAAGTTTAACAGGTGAAAACTCTCGGACATGGGACCGTGTACTTGCTCAGGCGGAATTCGCATACAACGATTCCCCTAACCGCAGCACTGGTTACAGTCCGTTGCAGATTTTGTACGGCATGCATCCGCGAGGAGTGCATGAACTACGAGATTTGGGGAAACTTGAGAAATGAAGCGCTGATGGGGAAGATTTCGCCGAAGCAATGAGTAACTTACATACACAGGTCAAACTGAAATTACAGGACAACAGTCAGAGATATAAACAGTGAGCCGATACAAAGCGTCGGGAAGTTCAGTTCAACGTGGGAGATGAAGTCCTTGCATATTTACGAAAGGAACGGTTTCCAAAATGAGAGTATAGCAAGCTAAAATTTAAGAAGATCGGGCCCTGTAAAATCATTCGCAAATTTTCTGCAAATGCCTATGAACTATAGTTGCCACGAGGGATCGGTATTTCCCCTATTTTTAACGTGGCAGACCTGTTTCCTTATGTCGGTGACTCAGCAGATAATATAGCAGCAAAGTCACCACGGGACACCAATTGTGAAGGAGATTCATGGACGAGACAGATGCCAATGGCACCACCCCTTGAGATCGAAGGGATTCTAGACACACAGGTAGCTAAGCGCACACGCAGGAAGGAGTATTTGCGGTATTTGGTCAAATGGAAGAACCGTCCGATAGAGGACAATTCGTGGCTTAACGCAACGCAGATACAGAAAGCAGGCTATTATGTCGACGACCTCATGGAACGGAGCCATGACTTTTTGCCACCCTGGGAGCCTGATGTAGGAGCATCCAGCTCTGAGGAGACAAAAGGTGGTTGACGGTCTCGTGGAGAGACAAGAACAAACAAATCATACATGCATAACTGACAGGTTGTTGGACTTGTCAGTTATTTTACTTTTCTTTATTATTTGTTTTATTTTCCAGAAGGTCGTTAGGACCATAGCAATTACAGATTGTGAACTGTTTCTTTTTAATTAGAAATTAGTTAATAGTAGATTAATATTTTAACTGAGGGTCATTAGAACCATAAAAGCCACAAACTATGAATTGTTTTAGTTAGGAAACAGTTAAATGGTTAACCAACATCTTTGTAAAAATAACTAGCGAACAGTTACACGAATTCAGGTTGGACAGTTAAACATGAACAGAAGAACAGTTGTACCTACGAGATATTAAAAAGGCGAAAGCAAAACAGCGAGGGGATTCCTCAAACTGAGAAAAGAAATTACAGTTATTTGAAATAAAATTTGTTTTTTTTCAATTGGAGCACCACTATAACAAAATACTTTCATGCGTTGATATATAAATTATGTGTAACTAAATTGCATTGAAATAAAAAAGACAGCAAGTGTTCACAGGAAGAGCAGGGCGTTGCTACAAATACCACTTCCACACAAAAAAAGATGAATAATTACAAACGCAGGCTATCAACCAGGTACTACCATACAAACCCTCATGTTATTTACGAAAAATGTAAGTGCTGGAATGAAAACCCAAAAATTGTATCATTTTATTAACTAATATAACCAAAGCATACAAGAGTCCTGAGCGTCTCACGCTCCATTAGAAAAGTTCGTTTGAAACAGAGCTTCGAAACAGAGTTTTCAACCAAGACAATGATACAACCGAACAGAACTAAAGAGTTATCACAACGAGGAAGCAACCGAACAAATTCGGTGCGAACGAGGGTTGCAATAACCAAATACCAATATTACAGAACGAGGGTTTCAATAATGAAACATAAATATTACAGGACAACCGAAGAGTTACACAGCCGAGAGAAGTACTATTCGTTCACCACTCAGGTGACAAAACTAATATAAATCGAAGTCTCTAAGACCACTACAGTTTACAAATAAGCCAACACGGAAAGACCCTACCCGTAGAGAAGGATTGGGAGGGTTTGAACTGGCGCCAGAAACCACAGAGAGTGTAAAGCAACGGCGGCCAGCTACCTCGAGCAACCTACAAAAAAAAACGAAGTGGAGGCAGGTTAATACACACAGTAACCACGGAATAATCCTTAAAACCAGCAAACGAAGAGTATGAGATATTAGTCTTTACCTGGAGTCGAGGAGGCGGCATCGAAAAACCAAACAACAACTACAATCCTGAAGACAAGGAGCGAAGGCGTTAGAATCTGAAGGAAAAGCAGAAACCAAGTCTAGCATGGAACCATAGCTTACGTCAGTAGCAGAGTTGAAACACAATGGAATGATGGGGATCCTGTCACAAAGTTAAATCCACAAATTAACAGGCGAGAAACAACGTTTAATAGCAGAGAAAGCTCAACGAACAACAAGTCAAAATATATTTACAGTGCAGGAGCGGATGGCGTCGCCATAATCATCACAACCCAACCTTCAGAGCGACGGAAGTCCGAAGGCATTCATAGAAACACAGTGCTGAAACCAAACGGGGAGGCGTGGATAAACCCCACAGAGTGGAGCTGAGGTTTAGCACGGTGAACAGGCGAAAATGGTAAGTGAAGAGGCTTAGGGTTGACAAAAGGCAGATAAGGGAGACCGGCAGGTGGTCAAGCATAACCGGTACCATAGGCTAGAACCCCGAAAATATCAAGAGGAGCATACAGCAACCAATAAATTCAACGTCTGTCACATTAAAGTGTACAATCTAATCACCCAAGCCGCGTTGGAGAGGCGGGAAGCCATCAAAAGTTTTAGTGGTTAAATATGTCAATATTACTATGAATTTTCCAACAGATTCCATCTGTTTTAAAAATATGACATCAACTTAATAATTAAATTATAACTATGGGAGATCTATTCTTCCAATTAGAATAATTATAGGCATATCTAGTTTGGAATTTATTTTCAATTTAAGTTGAAAAATGTTATTAACATTAAATTAACAAACTAGGGAAGTCATATAAATTAAATGGGGATCGAACAGAAAATAAAATCCAATCCTCGATAATCATCAAAAGAGAACTTCATTATACCTATCACATTTCCTGGATTAAAAGAAACATATAAATTAACTAAATTATAACTTTATTACAAGTTATATTATGATTATTTATAATAATATTTGTTTGCATGCATGTTTCAACAAAAAATAATCTTAGTGGAAACTTTTAGCAGTGAAATTTAGCCCTTGGATGAAATTAAATAATTTCAAATTTTGACCGGAATACTTTTTTATATCATACTGAATTATTAGTAGTAGCCCCAAAAACATTTTATAATAAAATGAAGTATGGAGGTTGGAATTGCCTTATTTTAAGGGAGACATGTAAAACATAAAATAGCTCCTGAAATTAGGAGCTACTAATTTCCATTTACCCCAATTTTCAAGGACAAGGATTTATGGTAGCAATTTCTCCCTTCTCATTTGGTTTTAAATGGGCTCTTTACTTTCATTTGGTTTTAAATGGGCTCTTTACTTCCCCTTGGATGAAATTAAATGGTTACAAATTTTGATTGGAATACTTTTTTGTATCATAGTGAATTATTAATAGTAGCCCCAAAATCATTTTATAAGAAAATTAGGCATGGAGCGCGGCATTGCCTTATTTTAAGGGAGACCTGGAAAAATAAAACACCTCCTGAAATTAGGAGCTACTAATTTCCATTTACCGCAATTTTCAAGGACAAGGATTTATGGTAGCCATTTCTCTCTTCTCATTTGGTTTAAAATGAGCTCTTTATTTCAGTGGCCCTTATATCATGGTATTGAGATTAATTTACGGAGAACGACACACATTTAAGTATTTAATAATATTCTTTCCCTTTTTAAGTTTTTATACTAGGTTCGTGTATTTGCTTTACATTCCAATACCTCAAACATTCTCTCCTTTCTGTCTTGAAATTTTTTTGTTTAATTTTTGGGAAATATAAAAAAAAATTGTTTGGAAAATCCCCAAAATTTGGTCTTGGGATTTAAAAATTATACTTGCATTATTACAATTTTTGTATCTAATGGTTGGAGAAAAATATCATTTAATTTTTAATTTTTGGCAGCCATGCAGGTGGGGTCGTCTTTAAGTTCATTGAATCAACCTCCAATATTTTTCCTTTTTTATTGAAATCTAAACATTTCTACAACACCATTCTCTTGTATATTACTCTTTGGAATTCATTTACAGTCTTGTTAATGCCTATAAAGTTTTACGGGAAATTTTTTTCAGAAAATTGAAATTTGAGGGCTCAAAGCTTTGCAGATTGATTTTTTTTATCGAAATAGTGACTAAGGATAATTATCCAAAATATTAAGTTAAATTTTATATTTTTTACACCATTAGGTACTAATAAAATACAAATTAAATTCATAAAAACAAGACTTCACATTCCTATATAATGACCAAACACTCAATTAACCTTGATGTTTAGAGTCCATAATTTTTGTTAGTGATTTGCCTTAATTTCTCAGGCAAGGTTGTTATTTAAAGTAATTTCCTTGCACCTCATAAAATTAGGGTTTTATGGAAATGGTTTCACACATGTGTTTCAATCATGGAACTATTTTTCAATCTCCCATAGAATTTCAATTTCTCTAATGTATTTCCTTCCAGTTTTGTAGGAAAAAATTCACCCACGACATCCTCCATAGAAATTCATGGTTTTATGTTTCTTTATGTACTAAACATAGCTTCAATAAACTTTATATCCATACTTATTCCATTAATTACATCATTTCTAAAGGATTATAATATTGATTAATCAATTCTCGTTCTAGTGCACCCAATTGAGGAGGAGAAGATCGGGTTGATATTCGAGAAGATTTTGTTGATTATTATATATATATATATATATATATATCTATATATATATATATATATAATATAATCATGCTTTACAACTAGAGAACTATGTTTTTCATATCCAAAATTTATTTGTTTATTGTTTTTTGAAGTTTATGAAGTAATATTTCAGTTGGATTTTGTAGACACATGTATTCCCATTAGTTTTTTTCAATTATTACATGAATAGTAAACTAAGATAGTGGTATTTTTTGAATTTTTTTTCGTTTTGAAAGTTTTGTGTTATTGTTTTTTCAATTGGCGTCTTTAAATTTCTTCAAAAAAAATGGAGCATTATGTTTAACAAATAGATGAAAAATATCATATAAATTAGAAAATTTGAAACCCATATTCTATTGGAGGGAGTATTCCTTCATCAACCCAACATGATCCAATCCACCACCTAAAGACAATTTTTTCCTTAATTTCACTAGGGTACAAAAGGCTGTTGCAACACATTTTGCATAAGACAAATTCTTCTCGAATTTCACTAGGGTACAAAAGGCTGTTGCAGACCATTTTGCATAAGGGATACTCGAAATGTGTATTTTAAGACCTTGAAAGCACAATCAAGTTCCTAAATTTTCAATTCAAATATATTGATAAATCTATTTTCTTAGGGCTTAAGAAACTTGATCGACCACTTACAAATGTATCGATTGGGTCTAGTGCTCTTCTTTTTTGCCTAAACACCGCCTCTCTTGCCAAAATATGAAACACATTCTTATTCATCAGTGGTACATCATAGAATCCTTCTCCATTGATGGTCCATGATCATAATAGAGGTCTTCTTTTCTCTTCTTCTCACATAGCCTTTTTCACATAAGTCCTTTTAGCTAATTTGAATCAATGAAAGATCATAATATTTCTTGAAATTGTATTGATGGGTTCTAATGAAAAGGCCAATTCCTCCATAAGTAAGACATACCTATTTTTTCAAATAATCTTTATATAATTTTTATTCTATTAGAAGTAATATTATTTATGTTTAGTGTTTTATTTTTAATGATGGTCCCTCCGAAATATCCTATTCCTTTAAAATTCCTTCTCTTTGTTAAGGGTGATTCATAATACAATAATATTCAATTATAAATTAGATTTGTTAAATACAAAATGGTATATTCTATATTTATATTGACTAATATAATTTATTGTTATAATCTTATTGATAAGTAATATTAAAAATATTATTGATTTATTATTGTTGTAAAATATTTTTAGTGTTGATGCAAAGACTTAATCCTAGTTGAAAAATACCCCGAATATACAATATTTTTTATTATTATTAATTAGCATAGCTAATTATTATAACATTTCAAGAATAAGTTGATATGTATATAGAATATCATGCATAAAAATATTATGCACAATATTTTATATTTTGTTAACATACCATGTAATAATAAATTTTCTCTAATAATTTGAATTAGGATTTGGTTATGCAAGATAATGATAATTGCAAGGATTGTTTCAATATAAATTGATGATAAGTAATCACTTCTAGGTTAGAGAAATAAATAAGTGATTCACACCTCCATATTAATTCTTTAGAACAAGAAATTTTGGAGATTAGTTGGTCCATCTTGACATTATAATTATTGAAACAAGAATATAATTTGAAGTACAAAAAAGTTATGGTCACTTCGATTTTCTTGGATTTTGTAAGCTTGTGATAGCCTTTTAGTTATAGTGGAGTAGTTACCTTTGTTTTATCCTACATAATCTCACATAAAAATATACTAACAGTGATGTAAATTGTTGTTCCATTACATATTCTATTCAAAGTTTAACTAATTGGTACCAACTAAACACTTTAACTTGATAAATTTGGTTCTCATATTCAACTTAAAGATAGGGAACTAAGTATCTCCATTGACAACATATACCAAAATATAAAGATGTAGAAAAAAAATTTAAATACTCTCACTAAAGTCTACTATGAATATTCAAGAAAGTCATAATGTTATTGAGAACAAAGGGTTGTATGCACGACTAGTTTATATGGTTATACGTCAAGTAGATTTGATTTAATTTATTGTTCCTCCAAATTTAAGGTATGTTCTAAATTATTTATTATAACAAGGTTACTATACATCAATTTCAAGTTGCAATTTAGGTAGAAATGTGTTTTATATTTTATGTTTTACTTTGAAATTGCTAATTTTTAAATTTAAAAACAAATAAATGTTATTTTAAAATTTAGTTTTTAATTTTTCTACTTTGCAATCAACCATTCAGTCTTTCTAACTTTGAAATTGTCAATCTTTTACCTCAAAATAAATTAACTGTTGTTTTTAAATTTAACTTTTTACTTATTACTTTGCATATTTTAAAATTTCATAGTGTTAATTATTTTGGTTTATTTTTTTTATTTCCGGTTCCTTTTCTTTTTGTTCGTGGAACTTTAACGAATCTACACGAATCTAATTAATAGTCAGCATTCTCAATTTAAGTAGCTTTTTGCTTTCTGGTAACTTTTTGCTTTTTTCTAGTGTTGTACTTAGTATTTCTTGAATTCAATTAAGAGGTTGTACAAGAATTCGAGCATATTCCAAGTGGATTTCACAATCCCAATCTCTTCAACCCTACCATTTAGTTAAGAGGTGATGGAGACATCCGAATCCGAGCCGTTTATTCATAGCCGTTTCCTTATTGTTTAAGGCAGATTTCAAAATAGTAATATGTTCCAATTGTTTCAGATGTGCCCAATTGTTTCAAGACGTATTATATGAGGATATTCAACCATAAGTTAGATTGAACATAGTTCGATCCACAATGTTGTTGCCTTTGTATTTTTGTTGGGAGAGGATCATGTGTTCGAGTCACAATGTTGTTGTCTCTGTATGTTTGTTGGGAGAAGGTTGTGTGTTCGATCCACAATCTTGTAAGGTTGTGTGTTCGATCCACAATCTTGTTGTTTCTGTATATTTGTTGAGAGAGCGTACTGAATATATGAATGTAGTGTGTTCCTTCCGCGTTCCTCTGTATCTTTGTTAGGACAACATCTTTGTTAGGACAACGTTCGACTGAATATATCAAGGTCCTGTGTTAGAACCACGCAGCTCTGTACCTATGTATCTTTGTTGGGTCCTGTGTTCGATCCACGCTCCTCTATATCTTTCTTGGGAGAGCGGCTCTATATCTTTGTTGGGAAAGCGTCAGACTGGATATATGAAAGTCCTGTGTTCGATCCATGCTCAAGGCAGCTAGCACCTCATAACTCTACTCCAAATCACATTGAGGTAAGGAGGCCATTTCTGTTAATTCAAATTATCTTAACATTCTTGACGCATTCAAATTATCTTAGCATTCTTGATGCATGCCTCCTCTTCTTCGATCTTTGTTTTAATGTCTTCGTTATAAAAAATTTAGGATAGTTTTGTTTGCACATTTGAAGCCAAGCTTTTTTCTGCAACTATGGATAGGTTCTAGGGATAATTTTGTTGGGAAAATACTTGTTCTAACGTGTTGTTTATAAAAAAAAAAATCAACTACGGATATCGTTTAGGGATAATTTTGTTTGCAGACTTAAAACCATGCCTCATTTTAAGCGTTGTTTTAATGTAGGGTTTATAATTTTTCCCTGCAACTATGCATATTGTTTATGGATAATTTTTCTTGCACATTTGAAATCATGCCTTTTTTAGAGCGTTGTTTTAAAGTAGGGTTTGTAATTTTTTATTGCAACTATGCATATCGTTTATGAATAATTCTGTTTGTACATTTGAAACTATGCATCTTCTTGGAGACTGGTTTTAAAGTAGGGTGTATAATTTTTTCATGTTGGAAAATTTTGTTTGTATATTTGAAATGTTGAACACTTATTTATAATTATTTTTCTGTAACTATGAGAAATACTTATTGATACTTGTCGTGTTATATTATACGTTTGTTTACACATTGCAAACTCTGAGCACTTAGTCATCGAGATTAATTCTCAATTACTATATCCGCCCAATAGTCTCAACTGAATTTTTGTATTATGGTTACCAAGATATATAACTGTAGCCACATAATTATGATCCAAAAACCGAGATTACGACCTTTACTTCTTAGAAATTCATGCAAACATTCATCTCTTTGGCCTTTTGTCAAAGGAAGGATTGGAAAAGCTTTTTGGGGTGATAGACTTTGATGTCTCATTTTTTTTAACTGTATTTTAATATGAAAATAGATTCAACTTTTTTTATTGGAATTGGAATTTGGCACTGAAATTATATATTTTCCAAATTTTAACACAAATAAATTTAATGTTTTAAATTATATTTTTAAAGTGTATAAAAATGGTATCTTTAATATTTTAGAATATAAAAATATGTTAAAAATAATGTAGGAATTGGAAGTTGGTACTCATATCATATATTTTTCAAATTTTTATTACACGAACAAATTTAAAATAGTTAGAATTATTTTTTATTGTTCTCTAAATATAACACGAAAATGTTGCGTGGTGTGTTAATTTTTGATGTTCACAGTTCTTTCAATTTTCATATTGAAAATCATAACTTCTGTTTCGTTATAATAGTTGAAATAGAACAAAGGTATCGAAATACATCTTTGTGAACCAATACATTAGAAATACACCAATACATTAGATGTACATATTAGGAGCCATGGTAATGAAGGCATACTAAGAGTTCTTTCTGTAATCTTCTATTTCAGTCACCTTAACCTCATTTGGTCCAATGAACCTGAAGATATTTGTGTTTCCATTTGAGACCACATATGTGACATTATAATATCATTATTGTTGGTGTTCCATCATACTTAATGGAGGTTTTATGAAGTTTGGTTGTGTTTTGTGTTTGTATATTACTTAGGGGTTTCTGGAATTTATGTCTATGGTAATTAAGTTTTTATTTTATTTATTTTTTAATGATTCTATATAATTAATCTATTGATTTTAAATAGTTTTGGAAATTAAGAATATGATTTCTATGATTTTTCTACACATATTTTGATACTATTTATATACATTTTACAAAAAAGAAAAATAATTAAATTGTTGTTCTCATAATTACTTATTTATATTGCAAATTGTTATACATATTATTTGTTATATGATCATTTATATGTTGATATGTGAATTATCATCGTAAATAATAAATCAATAAGTATTAAAAATAAAGAGAATGAAATGATATGCAATTTTGAAATTTTTTTGAGGTTTTCTGATAAGGCATAGGGCGATGGAAGAGGGAGGTGGAGATGGAGGTGGTGGAGGAGGAGGAGGTGAAGGCGGTTGTGGAGGAGGTGGAGGAGAGGTCAAGGTGGAGTATGAGGAGGTGGTGGAGGAGGTGGTGGAGAGGTGGGGGTGGAGTAGGAGGAGGTGGTGGAGGTGGAAGAGGTGGTGGTGGTGGTGGTGGTGGAGGTGGTGCAGGTTGAGGTGGTGGAGGATCTGGAGGTGGAGGAGGAGGAGGAGGTTGCAAAGGTGGTGGTGGAGGAGGAGGAGGAGCAGGTGAAGGTTGTGGAGGTGGTGGTCAAGGAGGAGGAGGGGGTGGAGGTTAGGGAGGTGATGTTGGAGGGGGTGGTGGTGGAAGATGATGATCAGGAGGAGGAGGTGGTGGTGGAAGAAGTAGAGGTGGAGGTGGAGGTGGAGGTGGAGGTGGAGGTGGAGGAGGAGGTGGTGAAGGTTGAGGTGGTGGAGGTTGAGGTGTTGGAGGAGCTCGAGGTGGAGGATGACAAGGACGTGGGAGAGGTGGTGGAGGAGGATGAGGAGGAGTCAGAGGTGGTTTAAGAGTAGGAGGTGGTGGACGAGGAGGAGGTGGTTGAAGCAAAGGTGGTAGAGGAGGTTGAGGTGGAGGTGGAGGTGGAAGCAGAGGAGGATGAGGAGGAGGTGGAGGAAGAGGAGGACAAGGAGGAGGAGGTGGTGGTGGAGGTGGAGGATGAGGAGGTAGTGGAGGTGGATATGGTGGAGGAGGAGGTGGAGGTGCTGGTGGTAGTGGTAGAGTTGGTGGTGTTAAGGTGGAGGTGCAGGTGTAGGTAGAGGAGGTGGTGGTGGAGGTGGAGGTGGTGGTGGTGGAGTTTGTAGTGTTAAGGTGGAGGTGGAGGTGGAGGTAGGGGAGGTGGTTGAGGTGGTGGAGGTAGAGGAGGAGGAGGAGCAGGTAGAGGTGGTGGTGGTGGAGTCTGTAATGTGAAGGTGGAGGTTGCGGTGGATGTAGAGGAGGTGGTCGAGGTGGTGGAGGTAGAGGAAGTGATGTCGTAGGTGGAGGAGGTGGAGGTGGAGGAGGCATAGGAGGAGTACGTTGTCATGGAGGTGGTGGTGGAGTTGGAGGCAGATGTGGAAGAGGAGGTATAGGTGGTGGAGGAGGTTGAGGTGTATGTGGAGGAAAAGGAGGTGGAGGAGGTGGAGGTGGGGGAAGAGGAGGCGGTGGAGGTGGAGGTGGAGTTGGAGGAGGAGAAAGAGAAGTTGTTTGAGGAGGTGGAGGTGGAGGTGGTGGAGGTGGTAGAGGAGGTGATGGTGGATGTGTAGGTTTTGGAGGAGGAGGTGGTGGGGGATGTGTAGGTGGTGGGGGAGAAGGTGGTCATGATGGAGGTGGTGGAGGAGGAGAATGTGGGAGGAGGGCGAGGAGGAGGTGGAGGTATGCAAGTTAATTTAAAATTCATGTTCTAAATTCAAATATTAAATTGCCACTCTCTTCTCCATTGTTGGAAATGAAAGCTACAGTCTCATGAATCAAAAACATATCTCTTGACATAGATAATATCGTACCATTAAATGATAAATAATACATTTAGGAAGATTTCCTCTATGCAAAAATATAGTCATTCAAGTACATGAAATTTCTTTAATGTTTAGATCTGATATCTTGGAGGAGGAGATGTAGGTCTAGGTTGTGGTGGTGGAGGAGGAGGAGGTTGTGGTGGAGGTTGTGGTGGAGGAGGAGGAGGACGTGGAGGTGGTGGTGGTGGAGTGAGCAGTGTTAAGGTGGAGGTGGAGGTGTAGGTAGAGGAGGTGGTGGTTTAGGTGAGGATGAGGGGGAGGTGGAGGAGGAGGTGGAGGTGGTGGTGGTGGAGTCTGTAGTGTGAAGGTGGAGGTGGAGGTGGAGGTAGAGGAGGCGGTGAAGGTGGTGGAGGTAGAGGATGAGGAGGAGGTGGAGGTGGTGGTGGTGTAGTATGTAGTGTGAAGGTGGAGGTTGAGGTGGTGGTATAGGAGGTGTTGGAGGTAGAGAAAGTGGTGGTTTAGGTGGAGGTGGAGGAGGCAGAGTAGGAGGAGGAGGTTGTCGTGGAGGTGGGGGTGGAGGAGGAGGCAGATGCAGAAGAGGAGGTAGAGGTGTTTGTGGAGTAATGGGAGTTGGAGGAGGTGGAGGTGGGGGAAGAGGAGGTAGTGGAGGAGGAGGTGGAGGTGGAGGAGGAGAAAGAGGAGTTTATTGAGGAGGTGGAGGTGGAGGTGGTGGAGGAGGACGAAGTGGAGGTGGTGGAGGTGGAGGTGGTGTTGGAGGATGTAGTGGGGGATGTGTAGGTTGTGGAGGAGGAGGTGGCGGTGGAGAAGGTTGAGGTGGTGGTGCAGGATTCGCTGGGGGATGTGTAGGTGGTGGAGGGGGAGAAGGAGGAGAAGGTGGTGGTGATGGAGGTGGTGGAGGAGGAGAATGTGGTTGAGATGGAGGTGGTTGAGGAGGTTGAGGTAAAGGCGAGGAGGAGGTGGATTAAGATGAGCAGGAGGAGGAGGAGGTGGAGGTATGAAAGTTAATTTAAAATTCATGTCTTAATTTCAAATATTAAGTTGTCATTCTCTTCTCCATTGTTGGAAATGAGGGCTACAATCTCATGAATCCAAAACATATCACTTTACATACATAATATCATACCATTAAATGATAATTAATACATTTAGGAAGATTTCCTCTATGCAAAAATATAATCATTCGAGTACATGAAATTTCTTTAACGTTCAGATCTGGTATCTTGGCCAAGAATTTGAAGCATTTTTCAAGATTAAAATTTTGTGTTTATTTTTTTTAACTTTTGTTATTCATATAAAAACTTATAGTTCTCATTATATTTTTCAATGAACCATTTGTTTGGGAATGCCTGGATTCATCTAATTATCATTTATTTAAAAAGTGTTTGGTTAAAGTTAATGTTGTTTCTTGAATAAGAAGCCTTATGTTCTCTTTTATGTTTACTTGAGAAACGTAGGATATTAGGAATCATATATGGCTTGGTTTACTATTCGAGTATTCCACATATTTTGCATAATTTTTATTAATTTTTTATGTATCTAGTTGTTTAAGGAAAAAACTTAATTTGCAGTTCACTTTCTCGTATGACCTAAGATTCTTCGCTTTTTAGAGAATCCATTGTTTATCTTGTATTTTGTTTCAAAATATTTATTAGTAAAGGGAAATATGTTCTACTTGGCTATTTGTATGGAAAAATGACCTATGCTCTAGCTTCCTATGTGTTTATTGTAGGGGATCTATTGTCATGGGAACAATATTCCTTTAATGAAATTATGCTTTTGAGGGAAAGGCTAAAGGAACAATACATGTAATTAGTGGAGGATGTTAGACATTTTAGTGTATTATCATTTTTGAAGTTGAAATCCTTTTATGATACTTGTTTTTTAACATGTTATACTAAGTAATGAACATTTTTCTTTGTTGGATGTATTTTTGAACTTGAAAATTGTGGCTTTATATGAGTTTGCGATAATTGATTTTTTATCATACAGGAAACTAACTTTCATTATTTATTTTGTCTTTCATTCAATCTCATTGAGAATTTTGTGTAATTTCAAAAAATTATGCATTGATCAACAATTATTAGAGTTTTGATTGAAGAAGAAATCATATTAGTTGCTACAATAGTTACACAGCAAGGAGTTGAAAAGCTTATAGATAGTGATGCACCACCAAATCCTAAATATGTTGGTTTATCTAAAGCAAAGTAATTGGATAACTATTTTTCTATTAGAGAATCAATGCATAAGAAGGAAAAAAAAACTTGATGTAAATATTAAATGAGGGATTCACCAATAATTTACAATATTTTATAATTAACTCAATAATTCACTAATGTTTTACAAGATTTTACAATTCATTGAAAGAACCACAAATATTTTACAACATTTTATATTTTAGTAAAATATTCCCAAAAAAAGATATATACTAGACAATGACCTTTGGTTACTAGTAGAAAGGAAAATAAGAAATCACATGAAGATAAGGAACATAGGAATAGAAGAGAAACGATTCTTGTTGGCCATGGAGAAAGTAGCCTTGCAAAACCTTTGCAAACTCCCATGGCAAGGGTTTAT